>JABCKB010000223.1:0-104765 GCA_013184455.1 Fusarium continuum
AACACACCTAACAACAAGTACAGTGCTGTCTCTCCAAGCTCCCAGTAAGCCCAGCCCCAAAGGCCGCCTCACCTCCCCCCGGCTTCCTTTTTTTCCCTTCCAAGGTTCAGCCCAAAAGAACGGACGGATAATCCCTTCCATTAGCTTCGCTCTTCCCTCTCCTCCTTGTTTCTTCCTCTTTTTTCTCCTCTTCCCCATCATCAACCACAAAAGAAACATTTCCATCTCCCTTTTTTAGGATTGAGCGAGTGTTTTGGTTTCTCGCGCCCAATTCGTAACGTGATCGACACAAACCTCCACGAGCTTGCTGGGCATCCTCTCGATCGAAACCTAATCTTACCAACGGAAAGAGAGAGAAAAACCGTTCAACCCGTCCGATATGCGCTTCTCAACCGCCGTCCTCTTCGCAGGCAATGCCCTCGCCGCCGTCCAGCAAGACTGCCTCAGCAACCACAACGAGGACCTCGCTGCCTTCGCTGACTGTGCCAATAAGGGCGCCCTCTCCTCCTGCCTCTCCAGCCTCAAGGAGGCCGACGAGGCCGCCCTCAAGAGCTGCTACACCTCTGCCGGCTGCTCCCCGGAGGATGCCGCCCAGGAGGCTCACTACACTCTCGAGCGATGCTACGAACTCGCCAAAGCCGGCGAGCTTAAGAAGCGCTACAATGCAGCTGCCCTGCCGACTCTGATCCCCCGCGCCGAGGCCGCCGCTGGTGTCACTGACGCCCCTGCCAAAGCCACCGGTGAGCTGAAGAAGCGTGCCGACACCTCGAGAGGAACCGACTGCTACACCACCTTCAAGACCAAGGTGGAGCAGTGCGATCTTGAGACCGTCTCGGACAAGACCCAGACTGCCACCTGCTTCTCTACCGAAATCAAAACCAGCACGTGTCGCGGCGATGTCATCTGCACCACCGACGCTTCCTCGGATGATATCTGCATGACCAAGCGGGAGATGGACACTGCCGGCATTATCATCGCCATCATCTTTGCCGCTTCCGCCGCTCTCATGCTCGGCTATCTCACCTTCATGTGCTGCCGCGATCGCAAGGAGCAGAAGCGCCTCGTCGCAAAGTCAGAGGCTGTCGCCCTCGCTCGTGCCGCAACAAAGAAGCAGCGCGCCGCTCAGCGCCAGCCTCTCATCCGCAATGCCTCGGGCCTGTCCGCTCCGGGTGGCGGCAACCCCTTCCAAGACCAGTCCCGAATCTAGGCGGAGCGGTCCCGTCGAGGGAGGGTCATGGGGACGAGACAACTGCAGCGCGTGTCCGAGGAGCATCAGCGTGCAAACTGATCTCCTGGCGACTTTCTGTCAGGTTGTCCTTCTTCTCGAGCACTCGCCCTGTCTCTTTATAATGCCCGTGTGATTGCCAGCGCGTGGAAAATATCTAAGGCTTGAAGATCTTCAAAGTCGAGGATAACGTCTTTTTTGATACTTTGATATCAGGCTTGGGGGAATAAACCTTTCATGACATGTTTGAGTATTTTGGAGCAATGGGAAAGGATAAGGTCTGCTGCTTTGGTGTGCGAATGTATCTATCTATCTACCTTATGAAATGGGGACGGTCAAAGCTAGACGTTAAATTAAAGTATTACGTGTGCTTCCATCTTGCTCCGGCCGGCCTCTCACATGTTGCTCGCTTTATAGCTTTGACTGTAGTGGTCCTACGCGGGACACGAGTAGATAGCAACTTGCAAGTTATGTTCAGAGCTGCAACGGGTGAGGAACCAAAGATTCCTCATATGCCACCTCACATACATTCACGACACCCTTATATCGCATGTATTGCAAGAGCCCGCTTTTAGGCTGATAATGCTTATTATTCGTACTTGAACAAGATTCTTCCATTCAGATCAGCGGACATTTCACGCTGTTCCGCTTTCCCAATCCTTTCCTTGCAGGCTGCATCGTTCGGCAGCGCATCGCATCTGGGTATTCGTGTCAGATCTTCCGACAAGGCCTTCTAAGATTGTGCGCGACATTCCTCCCGTTTCATACAGTGTGAGATTCGTGCTTTTCCAGTAGGATGGATCCAACGCCTCTTCACTCGATGGACGTGGACTTAAATTCTGTGGATAGGAACGCTTTCCCCTATCATCTTAACTTAGATGTAGGCGGCCCCCTTCCAATAGATGGAGTCGTCACATCCAACAAGGATGGTTTATTTCGTCTGTGGCCCTTTTGATGGAAGGTCTGAACGATCAACCTGGGAAACGTTCGACAATCCCCTTGTGTGCATAGATGACATGCTCCCTCTGTCACTACCAGGTGCACCCAGTGGACTGCTGTCACGCACCAGATCTCTGACAGACAGAGAGTCGCCGCTGGTTCGTTGACTCGCCCTGCCCCGCCGGGGATTATCCTACATTGCCCCTCGTAGTGCTGCTTGGCTGATCAGAGGACTACCAATCTCACCCGGTGCACCGACTGGTCGGTACGGAGCACCAAACCCGTCGTTTAGATCAGGCTCCCACCGAACGCTGTGTTTGCCAGAACCTCCCGCATCACGCTTGATATCGAATGCACCGCCTCCATTAGACGGACTTCCCTCTGTCTCACAAAGATTCAACAAGTCAAGTTCCGAGATGCTGCGGTCGCCCGACATCGCATCAACCCTTGACTTGAGGGTCTGGATGTCGATATAACCTTCTGAGTCGCCTGAGCTGGCTAATTCCTTACAAGCCTGACAGAGCATTGCGCGAACGGTAACATATCTGGGCGGCGCCGGGGCCCGGATAGAGCTCATGATGGGGACAGGTGAGGTCATGCCGAAGCCAGGAGGCACGCTGGGTGCACCCCATCCGGGATTGTTAAATCCTGGAGGCGGCAATGGATGTCCACCGACAGCAGGAGGGCCCCAAGGGTTGTGTGCCAACGGAAACGCTGAAGCCAAGAAGGGACTCGTGGTGAAGTCACCACGTGGCCCTGGAGGCTGGTTTCGCAGACTACCCGGGTTGATCTCAGCTGCAAGAGGCTCATCATCTTCCAGCAGAGCTCGGCTACCCAGGTGTGCAGTTTCATCTTCTTTATCATCGGATGATCGACCAAAACTAAGGCTTCCAGGGCGTCCAATAGGAGCAGGTCGTCCTATGGGTTGTGCTGGAGTCGGAGGCGTGTCAAACTGCAATGAGCTTTGGCGATGATGAGTCGGCGGAGGGATATCAGCGGGCAATGAGAATCCGCCCAAGTCATAATGTTCGGGGGCAGGCTGCGAAAACCCTGGCGGCATGGGCCCCGGAAATCCACGTCCAGCAGGCCCGTTGATACCGGGAGGGGGCATCATCGCACCGGGACCATGTCTGAAACCTGAAAATATAGCTTCGTGAGGCATGCGGTTCGCGAAGCCTGGCGGAGGGGGGTGGTGAGGTAAACCCGGGGGCGGTTGCATTCCCATGGGAGGTATCTGGAAAGGAGACTGTCCAGGCAACCTAGATTGTCCGTTTGTGGGCGACACTGAGTGAGAATGCTGCGTGCTTGTACTTCCTTGGCGTTGGCCAATCGGGCCAGGGCTCATATGGGGTGTCATTGAGTGAGGCGAAGGATTTTGGCTAGCAGTTGAAGCTCCAGACTGAGGTGCCGTGTCTTGCTGTTGAGACAAGGTCCGAGGCCGTATAGGAGTTGGTGCCTTGGATATCACAGGAGTCGCAACTGGTATCTTCGGAGAGGCGTAGCTCGCAGGATTCGCAGGATGTTGTGGAAGGACAGTCGGTACAGATATCGGATGCTGAGAACCGCGCTTCGGGATCTGAATGGGTTGGGATGGGTGACTTGCTGCTTTTTGGGCAGCTACCTTCTCCTCTTTCATCTTTTCCTTGGCCTCGCGGGCTGCCTGGGCATCCTTTTGGGCTTTGGCAGCGCGAGCTTCCTTATCCCGCTTATCGCGCTCCTGCTTGTCCTTACGTTCTTGAGCTTCGCGCTCTTTCTGCTCTCGGGCCTCCTTGTCTCTCTGTCGTTGTTCCTCCTTGAGCTTCTTCTCCTTCTCCTTGGTTTCGCGTGCTTTACGCTCTTGTTCAGCTTGTTTCTCGCGTTGCTCGTGGAGTCGTCGTTGTCGCTCTGCCTCTTTCCGTAAGCGAGACTCTTCTTCGGCCTTCTTCTGTGCTTCTTTTTGCTTTCGTTTCTCTTCGGCCCTGGCTTTCTGTTCAGCAACCCGTTGCCTTTCAGCTTCTAACCGTGCAGCATCTGCCGCAGCCTTCTCAGCTTCTTTACGCGCTCGCTCTTCGGCCAAGGCTTGCTTCTTCTGGGCAGCTTTGTCCTTCTTCTTCTGTGCGTCCTTGGCTTTCTTGGCTTTCTTGAGTTCGGACTCTCGGTCCTCGGCCTCAATCTCTTCCAAGAGCCTCTGCTGACGTTCCTTGGCCACTTTCTCCTTGTAAGCGGAAAGAACTCTTTGTTCAAACATGCGAGCAGCGAATATCTGAAACATGCGGCGGCCTTCCTCCATTCGTTGCTCCTCTGTCATTTGGTCCTGGCAGCAACACTCAGTATGGGACTGGGATGGCATTACAGAGGGGTTTGAGTATACCTCTTCCTCCTCATACTCCTCGTCTTGGCTATCATCATAGTCTTCTTCCTCGTCCTCTTCTTCGTCGTATTCGTCTTCTTCAGGAGGAGGATGATTATGAGGATTGGAGTATGAGCCATTGGGGTGACCGTAGCCTCGTGAGAAATGTTCGCGAGCGTCTTCCTCCCTTGCCATCCGACGTTCTGCGAGCTGCTCCATCATTTCGATGAATCGCTTGCCGTCGTTTTTAAGGAGGTCATCCGCCACGGTGAGAATACCACCTAAGTCCATGTTACCATATCTGCGGAGAAGTAATTCAAGGAGCTGCGTACCCTTGACTTGAAGGCTGTTGCCAAACGTCAAGAAATCGGCGACGTCTCGCTCGTGAGAGGTTTGGAATTCTTCGGGAGGTTCGTCGTCGCTATAATCGTCGTCCTCCACTTCGTCTTCGCTATAGACCTCTTCCAGTTCGTCCTCGTCCTCATCATCGCCCACGTGCTCCACTATCCGACCACGGGAGGGCGGTCGGTTGGCATAACCCGATGGTAATCCTCGGGGTGGTCTTAGGGCGAAATCTCGGGCTGATGGCAGCATAGGTGGTCCCTCGCCTTGGTTTGCGAATTGTTCAAGTTCCAGATAATAAGCATCGTAGAGTCCCTCTAGTTCTTCCTCAATCGCAGTCCGCTTTCGTCCGCACACAGTGCAGCTGCAAGTGTGCTTCTGCTGTTCCTTCATCTTCTTCAGAACCGCATCCTTCTCTACCTTGACCAAGGATTTCCGTTCGTCTTCGCCCAGTCCAAGCCAGAATGCTTTAATACGTTCGCGCTCTTCTTGGTTACTCGTACTCCATATCTTGTCGCGTGACATCCCGGGGCCTTGCGGCAAATTAGGTTGCGGTTCAGGTTCGAGGGTTTCCGGAATTGGTGATGCAGAGTCAGCGGTTGTCCCCTTCTTCTTCTTCTTCTTTCGATTCTTCTTAGATCTGGAGTCCGAAGGTGGGTGTCCGTTTGTATTTGTGCCTGTCAATTCGCTTGCTAGGACATACTCATGCTCATCGTCGCTCTCGACCTCTTCATGGTCAGCGGGGCCGCGGCCTGACGTGGAGCCCACGCCAGTGCCACCTCCAAACACATCGTCCTTGTACCCGTTCGCAGCCTGCTGAGCAGCGGCCTTAGCAGCAGCCTTTTGTCGACGCTTCTGCTTCTTGCGGTTGATGGCAGGAGCAGGTCCATTGTCGGTGTTGGAAGTGTCTAGTGGGGGGCCATTGACTTTGGCAGTTGTGGGGGTCGAAGGCAACGAGGACTCAGAGGGTGTACCCTTGGGGACGGTAATGAACTTTGAACCATCCTTGTTGGTGTATTTTGCCGTGCTTCGTGGCGATACCGGTGTTTGGGCAGCCGGTCTTTGATTGTTGGCCGGCATCGTAGGTTACGGGAGCAGGGCAGTCGAGGGCATGAAGATGCTGTGCGCGACACGTGTCTGTCGACGGGAGGACGGTGTAGTAGGGGGGAATGGTCTGTAATACGCGAGTGCGTGTCAGCTTAAAAGCGGCAAGAATTGCGCGTCTCGAGACGGTGAGGTCGAGGTCGTGAGGCGGCTGCGGGAACGAACGTTGCGAGTGGAGGGCCTGGGGGCGGCTCAAAATGAGGCACTCACAGTCGGAGCGGCCAAGGTCAGGGTTAGGTCAGCGATGACGCCTGCGGGGGAGGGACCCGATGAATGCGTTGAATAAATGCTTTTACTGTGAAAGCGCGAGCGCTGTGCGAGGTTTTTATGGATATTGTAGACTCAACATAAAAAGAGCGAAGATGTCGTAAAGTTCTTTGTCTGGTGTTGCTTGAGGCTTCAAGGGCTCAAAGCTCAATCAAGATTATGGAAGTCACTCTCTGGTGGAGTTGCATAGCACCTGTACTTTCTCATGCAGCCAGCAGCACTGTGATGTGGCCAGGCACGCATCTGATTGACGGATTCATGCCCCGCTATTCCTAGCCTGGTGTGGTCTGGTGTGATCTTGCACGTGATTTAGAGATCTGGATTTGGTTCGTTTATGCCCTTTCAACGGAGGTGGGGTTGCAAACAGAGACAGCCTTCCAGGTACGGGTACGGCTACCTTGATGTCAACGTCACTTGGGGATCCTATTCTGATGTTTGGGGGCTACCCTGAACCTGGGGTTGAAGCAAACGAAAACAGCCTATTCTTGTTTTGGGGATTTAGTGATTCAATGTTCAATTCGTGGAATAACTAACAAGCAAATGCAACGTCAAACGCTCCTTTGGTCCATACCTAGGTATGTCAAGATATGGTGAACAGCATTTGGAGCTTGGCGAGACGTGACAACGCCCTAGCTGATTAAAAACCTTAAACAACGGCTATTGACGTTTATTAAATTACCACCTGGTCAAAGGTAATAATCATTTCATATTGCCACAGAAGAACATCACTAGCCAATTTTCCCTTTTTCTTTTTTAACTGCTAGATTGAAACACTTGTACTGCGTTTGCAAAGCCTTCATGTGCAATAGGTACAGTACGCTCGACAGCAACGACAGGGCAACCAGTTGGGCAGAATTTCTGACAGGAGTAACGCGATTGAATTAGGATCTTCATTTCTGATGCGGATGTGCAGAACAAATTTGAGCCCCAGCCTAATCACACACGAGCACTACTACAGCTGCCGACACGGTACAACGTTCAACATGACAAGTTCAAGCGCGCAGAACCCACAAGGCAGACTCATTGACTCGACTCTATATCCAGTCGTCAAAGCTGAACGAGACCATGTGGAACAGAGCCACGGCATCCATTTCGGCGCGCAAGCTCATGCGTGTGACAAGATGCGAATTTGAGACGACACCGTGCAGTCCCTTGCCTATGTATGTTGCAAATAACGGAGGACAGCATTGATGGCAGAGGACAACGGCAACATGTTTCGGCTGTTTGACCAAACATGGGCAAGATAGTCTCAGATGCTCGAAGGATGTACCGCATAAAGGCCGTTTGCGGTGCCACTCATATTGAAGGTGCTCGGGAGTGCAAACGAGTGCCATCTCTGCTAACCAAGTGGAATGGGACATTCAGGTAAGACGCTGACAGTTGTATGCATGCATTCCGGTACGAAGCATCGTGTCATTAATTACAAACACTACCATAGCCCTGTAGGGCACGGAGTTAATCGCCTATCGTCCCATCGAACACGAGGTATTGTTGTTGCATTCAATGGGTAAATGTAAGCGGGCAAGACACTCAGATGGCTCAATTGGATCAATTGGATCATGGGGAATGCCCGATATGCTGTCATCAAGGAGGATGGTAGCAGGTAAGAATTGAGCTTGTCTAGATAGGAAAAGAGTCCCTGCTCGCACGTTTGTATACAAACCAAGCGTCAGCAATGGAGGTAATCGGGATTCCTACAAACACCGAAATCCTATATCATGGATGTTAGCGTGAGGGAGCCAAAGGGACGGAGCACATTATACGGGAGAACCCGCATCGTAGCTGAGTTGATCTGATGCTTATAGCAACCAGGCATGAAGTTTCGAGACACGAGCTGCTAGGATTCCATTTCTAGGGGACCATTCAATTGTCGCTGCAGAGTAAAGCAAAGTAGAGTAGCTAATAAGCGCCTAGTGCCAAGGTACCGTAGTTCGTCTAGGCCCCTGAACTGGTTCCTGTTTTTAGCTTACCAGTGGGCGGGTATGGGATAGGCTGCACAGCCTCAAATGGCTGCGGCCATGCACTCTGCGACTCAGCATTGGATGGACAAGACGAGAGCCAAACAGAACCAAGAATGAAATATTTAATCCTCCGAGTGAAAGACAAGGGACCTACGAGGTGGATCTGTTGATATGCTTGTCCGGATCTCAAAATTTGTCGTCACTGTCGTATTGAAGGCTACCTTAGCGCATGTCAGCTCGGCTGTGAGAGGTTATCGATACCGAAACAGAGACAGCCTATTCGTTGGAGAAGGCGTGAGCGTTGAAGACAGAATAGGTCCCTGAGTTTGTTAACGTAGTTGAGTTGAGTTGAGTTCACTGCAGGCTAGTTCCTTGACGAAACTCTCCACAGTTGTCGGAAGATTACTTAATCCATCGAATCCCTACAGTACCTAGGTAGCCGACTGTCGACAGTGAACAGTTGTTGACCGGTACCGAGCCCGATCAGTACTGCAATTTGGCATTAATTCTTCAGCTAACCGTAGTTTTGGGAGAAAGCCCACGTATCGAAACCTTTGCGGGTTTGCGGGTTTTCGTCCACTCAGGCTGGTTCCTGGCGGAGAAGTGTCAGAATCAACTTAGCAGGCTTCACCCGTATTACTAGTTTTGGATATACCGTCTAGTAGATGCTCCGCCACAGGGGGCTTGCTGTCATACATACTACTGTACATACTGTGCCTTTGCAACCGTCCATCAACTTGTCTTTGGGCTATCCTCATGAGGTCGAAATATCACTGGTGGCTTACTCCATCTTAGCCTCTGTCTACAGCACGTACGTGGTAGTCAAACGTCACAGAGGTCGCTGTAACCATCCATAAACTCAACTTCCCTTGATCCATGTCGATCAGCAACAAAAATCATAAAAAAGAACCCATTCGGGCAGTTTGACCCACCTCGTAGCAGAATCCGCAGTCCACTCAAATGCTCCAGCTGTCACAGAACCAGTGCTGGAGAACCTTCAGGGCTGTCGTCCTCCACTAAACCTCACCTCATCCTCAGCTAAAAAAGCACCCCCGGACCCGTTTCCTGTGCCTTTGCTCCACCTCCCGCCCAGGGGAGCCGAGAGTGTCCAGCCAGCCAAGCCGTCAATGGCTTGCTCGCTCTCCACCACCACCGATACCACCACCACCGTCGCCGCCGTAAACAAGGCCGTTCCAACAATAGAAGGAGGCTGCCTCTCTAGCGTTTGAATCTTTAATCAAAGGCCCATAGAGATATCGTTCGCACTCTGTTTGATCTGTTAACTAGCTATTAATTATCGCATTCTATTTTCATTCCTTCAACATCTTTTGCCAACGGTCGTGTCAGATACCTCCGACTCATATCAGCCCAGCCGAATCCGCCTCCGGCTCAGCTCTATCCCAGACTGGACTAAGTGTCAAGTCTGACAAAAAAACACGGCACCACCTCACTCCAGTCCTTGGCTGTCCTATCATCTCCGTCAATCACTCCTCTCAACCTCCAAAGGTCATCTTTACGTGCTTTGCTTCTGATCCGATACTCTTGGGCTCGTATTCCTGTCCCGTTAAAGGCCATACTGTGTTTTGTTTCTCTTTCTGGTGAACCTTTTCCTCCAAGCATCGCGCTCACGTTCCCTCTTGGTCCTCCGTCCCACCGCCATTAAAAACGCCCTGCTCGCACTACCAACTTCCACCCCCGGCGGCTGAACCGTATAGTACCTTACCGTTCCGTATTTCTGGCCTGGGCTTTGCTCCTCGTCGCTCCACGTCCGCGCTCACTCAGAACGTCCCTGTTGCTCACCCATCCAACGATTCTCTTACCAAAAAAGTCCGTGGGAAAAAATAAGGGGTCCTAAATCTCGACGACATTTCTTTTTACCGAACCGACACTCCAATTGTTCATCGTCGCTCCTCCATACCAATAAACATCCTTCGGCTTCCAGCTTGTTCCTGCTGTTATCGCCGCGACGACGCCCTCTTGATCGCTGTAGCTCGTTGCCTTCCGGTCCATAATCAATCGACGACGACGAATAACCGACGCATCACCCCGACCTGGGGCCCGTAGCAGACTCCAGATCCGACATCCTCTCCGATCACTCTCGAGACGTCACTTATCTTCGAGGCCATATAATTGATTCACCATGAGTGCGAATCCTAACAATGTTATCCGCAGGTACAGGCTCCCGTCGCGCTCCCCGACACTGCATTGCCGTAGCTACACCCAGCTCCAAATCCATGCCTCCCTCTCCCTCGCCAATTACGAAATATCTCTCCAAGACATGTGACAATCAGATCATTAACAACGTACCCTAGGAAGTTGGTTATTATCGGTGATGGTGCCTGCGGCAAGACCAGTCTACTGAGCGTATTTACGCTAGGTTACTTTCCTACAGTAAGCTCCTCCAGATTACCACTTCGTCATCAGACTTGGCTAACCAGCATGTAGCATTATGTGAGCTTCGACCGAAACCCCCTTGCGACGACGAATAATAACCTTGGATATAGATCCCCACAGTTTTCGAGAACTATGTGACGGATTGCAGAGTAGACGGCAAGTCTGTCCAGCTCGCTCTATGGGATACTGCCGGTCAGGAGGATTATGAGCGATTACGGCCACTCGCTTACTCAAAAGCCCATGTCATTCTGATAGGTTTCTCCGTCGATACTCCAGATTCCTTGGACAATGTTAAGCACAAGGTACTGCTCCCTCGGTATGCGCGGCGGCGCTTAGTGATGGACCTCCAATGCTGACATGTTACTCTCTACAGTGGATCGAAGAAGCCACTCGTCTGTGCGTTGGCGTTCCCATTATCCTCGTTGGTCTTAAGAAGGATCTTCGAGAAGACCCCGTCGCGATCGAAGAAATGCGCAAGAAGTCGATGCGGTTTGTCTCCGAACACGAGGGCGAGTCTATTGCCCGAGAAATTGGCGCCAAGCGATATCTAGAATGCTCTAGTCTGAGTGGCGAGGGTGTCGATGACGTGTTTGAAGCTGCTACTCGTGCTGCTCTTCTGACCTTTGAAAAGGGCGAAGGCGGCGGTTGCTGTGTCGTGCTGTAAAAGACGTCAGATGTGCGCCTCTAGACGAGCGCACAAACTCAGTACTTGGGCCGGAGAGGTGCGGTCATGCCTGAACTGAGGGTACAGCCCGACCTAGGTAGATTTCTAGGTGATCGATTTTGCTCACCTCCCATACTATCAGGATATGTTTGGATATCTGGAGACAATTGTAGGAATTTTTTTTTTGGGATGACCAGGGGATCACCGGATATAGAGGACTTGTTGCTCGGCGCTCCAGGAGGAGGACTTCTTTTTTTTCACACTTCAACACTCTCACTCGCAAAACTTACGAAGGCGGAAATGAGGCCAAGGGCAAACCAAACTCACCCGCAGCGTTTCGGCCGATCCCATCTTATCTGCCATCAGAACCTCCTCGGCTACTCTACCGAATGCCGGTATTTTTTATCATTGCGTTCACTTTCGGGCGTTTCAATTCAAGAGACAAGAAAAACATGAATGTTTGATTCCTGGGGTCTTCTCCAATATAAGCAAAACACAAAGAGGCTATTCATCCCGCACTTCCCTGCGCATTCATGTCGCCCCCTTTCTTTTAATAGCGAACTGCATTCCAACCGTTTTCTTCACCTGATCCTTGACATCTGGCTTCTTCATATGATCTGGCATACTTAATATCTGGCAAGCGAAACTGCGGAAATATTTATATATATACATGGCATCCAAAAGGAGAGATTAAAAAACAGAGGGGGGGGATGAATGCATGGGCAGGGGAAGGACATCAGCATGATTTGGTTCGAGCGGTCAAGATGCGCATATTCACTCTGTATTAATAATTGGAGTAGCGGCATAGTGCTGGCTTTGTCGAGTGTGGAAAAGAAGAGAGTGAATCAATGACATGGGACGAGATGTGGAGATTGGTGGTGCTGTCGTTCGTGGATCTGAAAACTTGACGAGAGTGACGGTATTGCATTCAATTCTTGTTCAATTATTCAAATACTCATTTTCGATGACCATGGACGTGCTAGATGGAATCGTGCAAACATTGGCTTGTTCTAGCTCCTGACATCTTGCAGCTGCCTACCTATATAATAATACATACACTACACTTTTTAACTCTTGAACCACTCTTTAAACTCGTACAGTAACCCTTCATGCACACTTTAATCGCTGTACCTCTTCCAGTCGTGGTTCCACGCATTCTTGGCAGGATATTCGGTCTGGTATCGCGCATACTCAATCGGTATAGCATCAGTTCCCCAGACACCCTTCTTCTCCATAGCAACTCGGTACAGGTACCCCTCATCCCGGTTTCCAGGGCCGACTGTCTTGCGCAGCTCCTCGCAGGCGTTGTACATGCCGCTGTAAATGCGGTGACGCTCCTGCTCAGTCGCTAGGTGCTGCTGTCGGCGGAACAGTTGCCAGGCACGGTGGATGGTCCAGTGGCGGAGGTATCGAAGGCGGGCCATGCGCAGAGGAGGAGGGGCGGGAGAGAACATGTTTTGGCGGAGCGTGCGGATGCGGAAGAAGTTCTCGGACTTGGGCTGTGCGTGCTTGCGCCGGGGAGGGACTTGGCCGGCCGTGGGCTTTTTGGGAGCGGGCTTGGGAGGCGTGCGGGCGAGCATATTTGTCGTTGTCGAGAAAAGACGAGTTGTAGGCGTTGAGAGAGCAGCTTGGCGGGTGAAAAGCCCGCGGAGAGAAAATGTCGAAGCCATCGTGAAGTGTTGTAGTGCTCAAAGTAAGTATCGGAATGATTGAGTATTGATTTCGTAGCTAAGGTTGAGTCGGCTGCCGTGCGCGTTTGCTGGATTCGCCAAAGCTAAAAATGAACGGATTTCGAAGAGGAATAAAAAAGAACAATAAAAAAACAGCTGGATCTCCCAGACAATTGGTCTGTTGAGGTTCCCGGTCGAATGCTCGTCTTGGCTTGGTGTCGAGTCGCGCTAGGAGACTTGCTCGTGCACTCTTAGTGAGTCTTCTGCGATCAAATCGTTTACTTCTTCACGCCGAACAGGGAAATTTTCAAGACGTGCGAACGTATTGACAATCTGCAGGTTGGAAGGATCGCTGTCGAAGAGTGGCTGCTTGTAGTACTCATGGATGTCCTGGGGAAAATATTAGCTTCAGAGTCGGATCAATGTTTCTCCGACCGAAAACAACTCACCTCAGTCCCATGCTCGACTTCATAGACAAAAAGACCGGCTCTGTTACCTGACAAAAGCCTTTCCCAGGCAGTCTCTTCAAGCCGATATCTCCATAGCTGTGCCAGGTATTCAAGTTTTTGGCCTGTGGCGCTGACCAGGAGAAGCTCCAGAGCGTGTGGTGGCATATTTCTCCCGGAACGCTGTTGTTTAAGCACACTAAGGAGCCATGCCATCTCCCGGACGTTGGGACGAGATATGAAGTTTCCCATAGTTTCTTGACCGGGCCAGTCACCAGAGCTCAACCTTTCACGCCATCTTCGCCAGACACCCACGAACATCATCGCGGAATCGACACGCTTCAAAGTGAGAAGGCGGTCGAGCTCTGGATATAAAGCTTTGTGGCCCTTGCCGGCTCTTATATAAAGCTCGCTGATGAACATCCTCAACAGGCTGCGAAACAGCATACGACATCGTGTTGCGTGCTCGCTGAAATGCCGAGGAACCTGGCCCACGAATTTGAAATTGTCGCTCGTCACAATACCGGGGGAGCCCATGAACGTGTTCAAGCCGTGTCCTGTTTGATTATCACGGTACTGGAAGATGTAGGTGCCTGGAAGATGTCCGAGATAATACCTGCCCTGACGCACACACTGAGCTCGAACGACTCGGATAATTGTGCTTTCACCTAGGACCGGGTTTTGGAGAGTAACCAATTTCGTAACATGGGAAGTGTCCGACCCATCGTCGATATATCGGTACCGGTGCCGGACGTCCGTAATACTCGCCAGTTTTATGGCAACAGAGTCATAAACCTTTTTGAGGTTCTCGCGGAAAATTACAAACTCGTCAGAGGTCATCTGAGCCACCAGTTCGGGGTCGTTGCATCGGAGTATCCAGTCTTCCTGTTCTAACTGCAATTTGCGATGCCTTTTGCAGTAGGCCTCAGGCTCAGCGTAGCGGACGGCCTCGTCTTGCCATGGTCTCTGCCAATCCTTAAAGAAGTTGTGGGCCGCTAAAAAGTCTCGAGTGGAAAATTTTTGACCAAGGCTCTTACATTGCTTACAAGGTCTCTGTGAGAGTTGGAGGGCACCGCCGGGAAGCTGATGGGCCTGGTCGTTCGTGGCCTGGGCGGTACTGTAAGTAGCGGCACTCCCAGGAAATGTGTTGATAGGAGCAGTGTTGCGTGGAACGGCATTGTTGAGTGTAGTCGGAATAATGTTGTCGAAAATGATGGTCCTTGGAATGGCGGCCCTGGGAACCGTACCATCATAGGTCTCGCTTTGGGAAGCCGTGCTGTCGGAATTCGTAGCTGCAGAAGCGACGTTCCTGGCAACATAGTTTTGCTGCTGACCAGAAATCATGTTTAAACCGCTATGGACATAATTGAATCGGCTCGTAAACTGATGGTTGATGTGTATATGATGGGGTTAGGTAGTTTAGGAGTTTAGAGGACTACCAAGGCTGGGGGAAACCAAAACCTATAGAGGAAAGAGCGCAGAGGACGCTTTTATAGGGTGGTCTTGAATCTTAACTTCCCGTGTAGGTAGAAAGATATATTTGAAGACGAGTCATGTTAAGGTGTCTTCGCATGCTTGCTGCGAATGAGTCGCTGTGCCAGTCATCAGCAAAGTCTAAGGTGCATCTCAAGTAAGGTTGTATCAGTGCAGCAGGCAAGGTGGCCACGAAGTAATATAAGTTTGTAAAATGTGTCACAAGATTCAGCATGACTCTACATGTTGAGTTTCTATTTAGTTCTCGCTACATTTCTCCGAAGAAAGAGAAAAAGAGAAAGATTGAAGGTTCTGCATAGAAGCATCTTGTTTGTTATCAACAACCTACCATCTTCATTTCAAGGCTTTACACACTGTTGCAGATAGACGATGCTTATTTCTTGAGCACTGAGGGAGAAAGATCGTTCGACGGAGGGAGATGACTATAAAAGGGGTATCCCAACGAGCGGTGAAATATCAAAAATTGGTCTCTTTTGCATGGCTGAATATATAAGGGCCTATTAAACGAGTTGACACTTTTTGCGCGAAAAATGATCCAATGAGCGTCTCGAAAGTTAAAATAAGAACTAAGTATAGCTGTGAGTCAACGAAAGATTTAGATTTTTTAACTACCTATTCACTGCAAGAGATGTTATTCACTTCTCTAATGCCCACCATATCCACTTCCACTTCCACCTCTGGCACTGCCACTTATATCATCCCAAAGCCATTCATTCTGTTCGTCCAAAAATATATTCACTTCTTTCTCTTACTACCTTCTTCCTCATTTAATTTTACCAAACCCAATCCTGTTTGTTGTCCTTTCTCTCAGACTCAAAAACAAACAAACACGCAAGCTCGCGCCTCTCAACATCACTTTCCCTCCTCGGAAACAGGCAGCCAGTTCGGAAATAAAAGCAATAGGACCGAGCGAGGGAAAGCAACATGGACAGTCCTTACGCTTCCAGCACGGACCTGTCCTTTGGCTCTAAGTTTGCGAATCCACCAGAGGCTGTTGTTCCTGGGTCTCGATATCAAGACCATGAACGTTTTGACGATGGTGGGGCGTCCGGGAATGAAGATAAGCCCACCACCAAGGACATGGATGATGTGCTCCTCAGAGATGACAAGGCTGCTGAGGACGAGTGGGAGTGGGAGATGCCCGACCCTGCAGAACTCGCAGCTGTAGCTCAGATGAAACTTTCAGATGAACAGACCACCTCGCAGGATCTCCGCTTCGACGATCACGAGATGGTTGGATTCGTTCATCGCGATCCAGATGAGGATTCTGAAGATTCCGATAAGGAAGAAGAGCCTTCGATCCTGTCTGGATACGAGATCTTCATCGGCCCATATCCCTCCTACCACTACACCGACGAGCAACTACGTTCTCGCACCTCCTTAGCCCAGAACCTTCCTGGCGTTCAGACTCTGCGAGAAACTCTGTCTGCCACCACCCACATTGCCAAGACCAACATCCTCAGGTCTTACAGCGGCGTCACCGGAGGGGCCACGTACACTACCCAGCGCACCCGTGACGCCGTGGCAGCTACTGGTCAGATTGGTGGATATCTCGCAGGGGAGGCACTGAACGCTGGGCAGGATGTTGCGATCAGGATTCAGGAGGCATGGCCCAACTTGCCTCGTCCGTTCAATCGTGGTATTTTGGGTGCCGTTAGCGAGTACTTCCTTAAGGGGGTGCGCTCGCTGCCGCCTTCCGACAGTATCATTCGTCCACAAGGACGACGAACGAACTAGTCTGTGGCAGGTTCAGGTTGTTCCTAACACTGGAACTGATGGTTTGGGTGCATTGTTTTGCCCTTTAAGGGACTGTTATCATTGTCAGTTGCTTGTGCAGATTAGCAGACGCGGATGGGCTCTTTTGTCGCCGTTTGGAGGATGATATCCATGTAACACTAAAGACGAAAACATTTTGGGCAGCAAATTTGGGAACACCCTGGGCGATGAATCTTGAAGAAGTTTGTACTAGCACAAAGGCAATAGTCATGCCAAAGAAAAGGACATGAAAGCGGGAAGCAAACGACATGTTCAGCAAAGAACCAGGCTAGATAGACAGAAAATTATTTATATTCTATGCAAAAAACACCATTATCGTAACATCTTGAATCATCCAACATTAACTCCGAGACCAATGCTGTAACCTTTTCCCCCCTTTCCATCCAAATCACCCGTTAATGCTCATGCGTCACGTTGTTGAGATCCCTAAACTCGCCTCGCAAACTCTCAATACCCTCCTTCTTGACCTCCTCCACAAGCTTAGCAACCTCAGGAGCAATGACGTTCTCGTCAAAGCCAAAGTACTTGTAGGCGTCTTTGCCGGGCAGAGACTTGCCGAAGGTGGTCATGGAGAAGCCAGCATCGGCGTATCGCTCCCAGCCGTTGACAGCGTAAGCCTCGATGACAACTCGAGGAGCGTTGGAGCGGTATTGAAGGACCTGGCGCTTATACTCAAGAGGCTGGGCGTTGAAGAAGCGCTGGCAGGGGAAAGAGACGATACGGGCCTTGATGCCGAACTTCTCCTTGAGGACCTCGCGGGTCTTGACGGCAAAGACCATCTCGGCCCCGACGCCAATCAGGGTGACGTCTGCATTCTCCTCCTCAATGAAAACATAGGCGCCCTTCTGGGCACCATCACGGCTCGAGTACTGGGGATACTGCTCGAGGTTCTGGCGGGAGAGGGAGATGATGGAGGGAGTGTCCTTGGCCTCGAGGGCAGTAATGAAGGCACCGGCTGTCTCTTCGGTGTCGCAAGGGCGGATATAGAGGAGGTTGGGCATAGAGCGGTAGAGAGCAGGGAGGGCGATAGGCTGGTGAGTAGGACCGTCCTCACCAGTACCAATCGAGTCGTGGGTGGCGATGTGGATGGCCTGGAGGTTCTGGAGGGCACCCATGCGGACGCCAGGGGCGGCGTAGATGTAGAACATGAAGAAGCTGGAGGTGACGGGGAGGATGGTGCCCTTGCCGAAGGCGGCGAGACCGTTGGAGATGGAGGCCATAGCATGCTCACGGATGCCCCAGTGGATGTATCGGCCGGAGTAGTTGCCGTTGATACCACAGGTGGTCTTGAGGTCGGGCTACCACTGTGTTAGCGAGAATGACTTTGTGTTCTTGGGAGTAACTTACGTGCTGGAAGTCGACCTTGTCCTTCCAGATCATGTTGACCGAAGGCGACAGATCCGCTGTGCCGACCATGAAGTTCTTGAGCTTAGCAGCCAAGGGGTTGCAGATGATACCTGCAGACTTTCGCGAAGGCGTAGGAGCAGTAGGGAAAGACTCCTTGGCAGGAATTATGCTTCGCCAGTCCTCAGTAAAGCGACCCTCGACGCGCTTGATGAACTCGTCGTGGAGCTCGGGGTACTCCTTTCCATAGGCGTCAACAAGGTTCTTCCAGTCCTCGACAAGACGGTCACCGCGGGTCTTGCGATCGCGGAAGAAGCTATAGACCTCGTCAGAGACGACGTAGTGCTTCTCGGGGTCCATGCCGAAGCGCTCCTTGACAGCCTTGACACCATCGGGGCTGAAAGCAGCACCGTGGGCCTTGGCGTCACCAGCGACCTTGCTTCCCACTCCGATGATGGTATGGACGTTGATGAAGGTGGGTTTGTCGGTGCTGGCCTTGGCCTTAAGGAGAGCCTTGACAATACCCTCGACATCGAAGCACCCGTCCTCAATCTCGATCACGTCCCAACCACAAGCGCGCATCTTGGCATTGACGTCTTCGGTGTTGCAGAGATCGACGCTGCCGTCACAGGTAATCTGGTTGTTATCGTACATGACGACGAGGTTGTTGAGCTTCCAGTGGCCAGCCAGTTGAATAGCCTCGAGGGCGACACCCTCCTGGAGACAGGCATCGCCAATCATGCAGAAAGTAGTGTTGTTGATGAGGTCGTAGTTGGGCTTGTTGTAAGTAGCCGCGAGGTTCTTGGTGGCCATGGCGAGACCAACAGCGTTTGCGATGCCCTGGCCCAGAGGACCGGTCGTCACCTCAATACCCTCATGCTCGATCTCGGGATGGCCCGGCGCTAATGAGTCGTAGTTGGAGGAATGGTAGGACTTGAGGTGGTCAAAGGTCATGGCCTTGTAGCCGGTGAGATGGAGGAATGTGTACTGGAATAGACAAGTGTGGCCGTTGGAAAGGACGAAGCGATCGCGGTTGAAGTAGTCTGGGTCATTGGGAGAGTACTGCATCACGTACTTCCAAAGGGCAAGGCCAATGGCGGCCATTCCCATGGCACCTCTGGTGATTCAGTCAGCACATCTCAATCTCTCGTCATCTGAGTGTTGTTATTCTTACCCAGGGTGACCGCCCTTGAATTGCTCGCATAGATCAGCAATCAAGCAACGAAACTGCCGCAGAGCGAGATCAATTGTCTGTGCATCATCATTCTTGATCAATTTTATAACATTGGAAAGGGCCGTAGGCTGCTCCTGTGCCTCTGGTGTGATTGCAATGGGCGCCATCCTGGACTGAACTTTGTGATGCTCTTATGAGACGGGAAGATGAAGAGGAGAGTCAAGAGAAACACCGACAGCGTGTCTCGAGTTATAGGCATTTTTAAAAGGCATCGTCCGCGCGTGATCCTACTCACGGCGACAGTGATAATCTGCTGTGACCCCTCCGACATTTCCCAACAGGGTAGGGGAAAGCGCCGTGGGGATTTGGGGTGTCTAATCAGACGTGGGGTCATTTGATTGTTTTGACATTATTAGATATGTTTGGACTGGGCTGGATTGGATTGGCTTCAATTTGTTTCTTGTCTTGAAGAGTTCCGCATCAGGCAGTTGGAGGCACCTAGACTGTGGCTTTGCCTCTTGGGGTTAGTCGAGACGGCCAGCGCTTACACTTGCCATTGAGCTAGTGCAATCAGTATTCGCACACCTTTTAAGCAGTCTTTATTAATGTAGCGATACTCCGTGGAGAAGAGCCTGTTTGAGGTTAGCCTGTTGGCTAGAGATATTGTACTCTGTACCTATAACTTTGGGTATCTCCAATTTCATGATCAAGAAGCATGGCTGGAAGAAAAAGACAGTCCCGCTTGTGGAGCAGAAGACAAGTCAAAAATCAAAGGATGGCCAGCTGTGTGGTTTAGGAGGATAGTGTTCCGATATTTGTGTCGTACCAGATGCTGACCAGTTCCTTTTGTCCCCCCTCACAACCACCATCATTAGTGAGATGTGACAACCCCCGGCTACAATAACCTCGCCTGAATCTTCCAGAACAAAAAATCTGAATCCAGTCTCAGACACATCATTCTTCGCATAGACCTTCCCTTCGGATGCCATCATGGTAATTCATGATCCAGATTCTGCCATAAACCGGAGACCGTCTTCGGTGTGTCCAGAAATGGATACCCGTTGATGATCGTATGCCCTGACAAGTCTTTGTAACATTTCTTTCCTGCCCGTCTCAACTCTTGCTCTTCAATTTACGCCTTTTCGCAATCTCGGTGATACCCAGCTGTCTTCTTCAAAGCCTCGTACTGAAAATGGCTCCCGCTATCGTCTCCGACATTGAACTCCCGGCCAACGTGCCCGAGACCAAAGAAACGCCCGCCTCGAAAACATCAACCTACAAGCTCTTTTCCCTCGAGGACAAGACAGTCGCTATCACCGGCGGAGCCCGTGGTCTAGGCATAACTCTAGCCATTGCCGTGGTCGAAGCCGGTGGTAGCGTGGCCTGTCTTGACATTCTCGAGGAGCCATCACCAGCCGAGTGGGCACAGCTCAACAAGATCGCGACAGCAAACAAGGCCTCCGTGTCGTACCGAAAATGCGATGTCACAGAAGAGCAATCGGTTGAGACGGCGATGAAGGACATCGCGGCTGAAGCTGATAAGGCTGGAGCTCCTTTCTGGGGAACTATTGCCTGCGCTGGCATTCAGCAGCAGATCGCTGCGCTTGACTACCCTGCTGCCGACTTTGACCGGATATTGCGAGTCAACGTGACAGGTGTCTTCAACACCTGCAAGTATGCGGCGCGGATACTGCGAGAGAAGAACAGTCCTGGCAGTATTGTCATCATTGGAAGCATGTCAGGCAACATTGCCAACCGGGGCCTCTCGTGCACAGCATACAACTCCAGCAAGGCCGCTGTCCAACAAATGTGTCGATCGGTCGCTCAAGAATGGGGTCAATACGGCATCAGAGTAAACACACTGTCCCCCGGCTACATCAGAACTGCCATGACCGATCAATTGCTCAAAGAGAACCCCGAGGTGGAAAAGACTTGGATGGCGGGTGCTCTACTGGGACGTCTTGGTGCGCCCGAGGACTTCAAGGCTCCCGCTGTGTTTTTGCTGTCCGAGGGCGCGTCGTTTGTTCACGGTACTGATTTGAGAGTTGACGGAGGACATTGCGCCTCGGCATGATTTAGTTGAGTAGAATAATAGAGTTTTGTTTGTTAATGAAAGTTGATGCTTAGAAGAGTCTGTAGTGGGTAACGTTATTCCCAAAGTCTAGTGCACATGCCTCTCTCGGCGCATTCCTGAATTACTGGAAAGTAGGGCAATCTTGACGTTCACATGAGGCTTCATTGCACAGCTAAAATTCTTATTCAACCTTGTCAACAAGACCAACAAGACAAACTGGCGTGGTGTGGCGTCCTCACTGCCACCACCAGACCATGCCGCTAAATTCAGCCTCGACTGGTCTCAATCGTGGATGCCTTGCGAGGTTGTTTCATTAATTTGGCTGCCTCAGCTGAATGTGTTTAAAACGTCAAGATTTCGTCCCATTGTAATCGACGTCGCACAATAAACACAACCTCACGCACCAAAATGACCTCCATATCCCTATCAGAAGACGCCCTCAAGGCATTGGTGCCCTCCCACCTCCGAGACCGCATCATCGGCACCCTCTTTGGCTCGGCCCTTGGAGACGCTATCGGGCTATACACCGAGTTTCTCTCCGCCGAACTCTCAGCAAAAGCATATCCCGACCGGGTTTTTACTCTACTACCTGCTGAAAAAGCAACACCTTTTCGTCGCGACCATCACAGAAACTTCCATCGTCCTGGCGAGTGGACAGACGACACAGACCATGCTGTTCTGATACTGCTTTCCTACCTCCACAGCGATGGAAAGAAGCTTGATCCCCAAGACTTTGCGTCGAGGTTGTCGGTGTGGGTTCGTATGGGACTACGCGCACTCGATACACTCCCTCTTGGACTAGGACGGACCGTTGGTGGTATCGTGCGCACTAGATCTTATCTCGATGATCCCGAAGGAACGGCCCGTAAGTTTTGGGTGACGGGGAAATACAACGCCGCGCCGAACGGGAGTCTTATGAGAACGCATCCGCTGGGACTCATGTGTCTTAGCAAATCGGTTGAGGAGACCTTCCAGATCGCGGCTGACTTTTCTGTTGTCACTCATGTTGACCCAAGATGTGTGGTTTCTTGTGCCATCGGCACTGCTCTCGTTCGAGGCCTTGTCCTTGGTGAGATCTACGAAGAGCAACATGTCGATGAGTTGATCGAAGCTGGACTAAGATGGTACAATGAGCGTCGCGAAAAGGAACTCCAAGATCCTGATAGAAAAGATGAGCCATGCTTGGACGTCTCCGAGTTCAGACAACATGCCACGGCTCAAACACTTGCGGACCTCAAACTGGACGAGAGTTACAAGATTGGCTATGTATACAAGACCTTTGGCTCCGGCATCCTCCTTTTACGTCTCGCATTGCGCCAACTCAAGTCTTCCGGGCAACTATGTTCCCAGCTTGCAATCTTTGAGAAGTTCATCACTGATCTGACAATGGAGGGTGGCGACGCCGACACAAACGCTTGTTTTGCTGGTGCCCTTCTTGGAGCGTTGCTCGGCTACAAGGTGCTGCCACCGCACTGGCGCGATGGTCTTCGCTACGGAACATGGTTGATGGAGAAGTCCGAAGGACTGTGCGATGTTCTGGGTGTAACAAAGGGTTCATATTCGGGATCGCGCGATAAGGATACCGCCGAGGATGGTGGACGCGGGTTCTTGACGGATGCGCAGATGGAGGAGAAGTGTATGAGGATGCAGGCTTGGATGGCCCAAGAGGAACAAGAGTGGAAGAAAAAGCAGGAGGGTGAGAAGGAGAGGCCGAACTGGTTTAACTGGAAGTAATTGTACAACTCGAATGATGCCATACAGAATAGGATATATTGGCGCTGAAGCTGTAATGTCAAGAGGTTATCCGTGTTAAAAAGTATTGTTTGAATGTTCAAACTTTGAACCTTAGTACGACCCTTTCCAATGCAATCAAAAACTCGCGAGACCCGTCGTATCCTCAATGCCAATAACAGCTCTTTTAATCTACTCACGCATGTGAACCTCAGCCTCAAACTTTTCATCCCGATCCTTCTCAGCTGTCTCACCACCCGAGCTCGTCTCGGACGCCTCTCCCGGAACACCCATGCTGTGATCCCAGTGGAGCATAATCTTTGAGCCTGTGAAGAGCTTGTCAATCTGCTCAAGAGACAAGAGCCGAGTCTCGGGGTAGAAGAAGTAGATCAGAGGAACGAAGAAGGCGTTGAAGATGCAGAAGTAGATGTATGTCTTCCAGCCAATGCTCGAGATAGATACCGGAGTGATTTCGACGACGAGGAAGGTGAAGATCCAGTTGGAGGCTGTGGCGAGGGCGGCAGCGCGGGTACGAATGGCCAAGGGGGCATATTCGGCGGGCACTGAAATAGTATTAGACTTCTTGATCGTTGTAGCCTTACAAGACGTTTTGACTTACAAAGCCAGGGGATTGCGAGTAGTCCCACAGCAAAGAAGAAGTCTGTAACCTAGTTAGTACGATACTCCCTTTCTTAGCAAGACTTTACTCACTGAACAAGAAAAGCATGACGATGGCCACGATACCAGGTCCTGGCTGTCCAGTGGATACGGTTCCAGCTAGAACGGCCATGCAGACTGCCTGGCCGGCTGCTGCGAACATCATCAACTTACGGCGGCCGAGGCGATCAATGATCCAGATCGGGATAAGACTGCTGAAGAAGTATGCGACACCGTTGAAGCCAGCTAGTAGAAGGCTCAGGTCGTGGGAAATTCCGACTGATTCTTGGAAGATGACAGGTGCGTACTATTTGGTTGAGAAGTCAGCAACTCGGCTCTGTGTTGACCACCATCTTCAGTGCAGAGAACTCACGTATGTAATCAGATTAATGCCAGAGAGCTGTAAAGCAGAATTCGTTAGCCGAGTCTGGGAGATAGTAGATGTGACATCTCACCTGTTGCATGAACTGTCCACCAATACCCAGCATTGTTCGATACAAGAACTTCTGCTCTCCATTCTTCCACATAGCCTTGAAGCTGCTCGTCTGCGCAGCCTCACGCTCCTCATTAATAGCATGCTGAATCTCAGAAATGGCACGGCTAACGGATTCGTCGTCTTTGCTGATGGACTTGGCGTTCTTGCGCACAGCCCAGAGGACCTCTCGCGCCTCATCGTGATGATCATGGTTGATGAGCCAACGGGGCGATTCGGGGAGGAGAAGGATGCCGATGAAGGTCAAGATGGCGAAGAAGATCTGGAATGCAAGGGGGAAGCGGAACTGGGCGTCGTTGCTAACGAATGACATGCCATAATCGACCCAATACGAGAGCATGACGCCGAATATGTTGATGGCGAGTTCGATGGCGAGACCACGACCGCGGTTGTTGGCCTTCATGAGTTCAGAGTGCCAGACAGCTGAGAGACGTTAGTTGTTGTATTTCTGTTGGTCTAGAGGCAACTCACGAATGGTACTGGTATTCATGCCGTTTCCCAAACCAGCTACAATACGACCAACGATCATCTGAGGGATTCCGAAAGCCGCCGCTTGAAGAGCGGCTCCGATGCTGAGAACAACGCAGCCCATCATGATACACTTGCGACGGCCAAAGTACTCGCCAAAGATGAGACAGAAGATGGCGCCGAAGAAGCACCCGATCTCATAGATGGCGACAACAGTGCCCTGGAGAGAAGAACTGCCATCGCCGCCCTCTGTGGTGTCGATCTCTGGAAAAGTGTTGGTGAAGGCGGTGCCCGTCAACAGGCCCGACATGACGCCCTGGTCATATCCGAAGAGGAGGAAGCCTGAGCCAGCTGTTGCTGTGATGGCCCAGTCCAGGGGCTTTCCAACAAGAATCGTCATGATGAAGATGTGATGTGAGCCAAAAGAAGGGAACGGTAATGAGGAGTAGAATGAAGCTATTCAACAACAACCGTGTCTGTAGTTGTTGATGCTACGCTACCTCTTGGATCTCTGAGGCACACGGCACCATTGATAGAAGACACTCAAGATGGGATCATGGTATGTTGATCTGTATTTATACTGCGATAATGTGATCATCTTGGGAGAGAATTTGAATGCGTTGATTGACTCGCGCAAACAAGGTTCGTTCCAAGGTCCTGGTGCGGGTTCCCCGTGGGGACTGGGTAATCCCACTGTCGCATCAATTCGATGCTGATCTGTCTGGGGTTTTTGCGGGTTAATTGTTAATTCCCTGTCGCTGAAGGCGAGCTGTTGCAGTTTTGAGGAGCTGTGTGGCATCTGCAAGCGCCTTTGAGAAAATGGTTATGGAGCTCTGGGGCATTGTATTTAGGCAGCCGAATTTCGGGATCAAGTTGAGTTCTGCATCTGATTGCCTTGTTTTTCTGGAAAGATGAATTATATTTTGTTTTGTTCCGGCGTCAGAATGAGGTTTTTAATGTTTGAGATTGAATTGTCTGACTTGGCGATGGAAACATGCTCGGCAATTGGCACTCTCAAATCGTGTTAGTGTAAATTAATTATAAGACGATGGCCATCTTGTGTCTGGAGGCAACTTATGCATAAGCGTAGTGTTTGATCAGCTATACATAGGCACACACGGTAGTTCAAGATCTTCGGTTACTTATACCGAAGTGCATACGAATAAATCCGACGGAAACAAAAGACAAGATAGCGCATTAATTCTCGTAAACAAGGTACTCAAAAAGGCAAGCCAAGTACATAACGTTACCGTCTTTGGGGTTGAAGCCATGCAACTGTCAACGTCCGCTTAGACATACCGTAAACAGCTGTAGAAATTGGAGTTGCACCTGACCACTTCCCCATCTCCACCCCTCACTCTAACCAGCCGGGGTTAAGGCACGCTTTTGTATTTAGAAACGACACTAAATTACTCTAGACACCCCGTCGCTTGAGCTGACGGACACCCACGGCGAGTGCGTATGCTTCCCTCATCGGATACGCGCTGTGCGATACTCTTGTGGCCGTTGAATTGATGTGGCTTGTAAGATGCCGCAAAAGAAATAGGGTTCATGGTCGAATTAGGAATCTGGGAACGCCCGGGGGGGAAAGCATCATAAGATAAAGATGTCGCGATGGGAGGAGGGGGATGAGAGGTTTGGCAAACAGTTTCTTCCCAGTTGTTTGAGCGTTGGCGTTTTGTTGTGAGATTATACCTTGGTAAACGCAAAACAAGAAGACAGTAACAACCATGACTCTTGGTATGTGCTTGTGTGAACAAAGCATCGCCAATGCTGACCAGTTGCTTATAGGAAAGAGCTTCATCAATGGCGTCGCTAACGCAGTCGAACGAAATCTTAGGAGTTGTATCCTTCACGATCCTTCCTTGAGTCTCATTGCATCAGAAAAGGGTAAAACTGACCGCACACTGAACTATGCATGGACGAGAACTAACAATCTGATGTTAGTCCTCTACCGACGAAGCGACCAGAACGATGAGAAGGTCGTCCTCCTCTCGGGCGGAGGCTCCGGCCATGAACCGGCACATGCGGGATACCTCGGCGAGGGCGCACTGGATGTCGTGATTGCAGGCGAAATCTTTGCCTCTCCATCTGCCTCACAGATCCTCACGGGCTTGCAGACTGTAAAGTCATCAAAAGGGTTTGTCTTTGGTCCTTCAACGTCGAGTGTTTGGCTGACTTGGATGCAGATCGCTGTTGATCGTCAAGAACTACACAGGTGACAAGCTCAACTTTGGCTTGGCAGCAGAAAAGGCAAAGGCAGAGGGTCAGAAGGTAGAGATGGTGATTGTTGGAGATGATGTGTCGGTCGAGGGTAACTCACTCGTCGGCCAGCGTGGTCTTGCTGGAACAGTCTTCTGTCACAAGATTGCTGGAGCCAAGGCAGCTCAGGGGTATGTCCTTTCCTTATGCACTAAACAGCTCAAGGCTGACCTTGTTTGCAAAGAGCCTCCCTCGACCAAGTCGTCGCTGTCGCCAGAAAGGCCGCTTCGCAAATGGCCACTGTCGCAGCGAGTCTTGATAGATGTAGCGTCCCCGGCCGTGCGAACCAAGAGGCTCTTCCCCATGGCCAGCTCGAGTTTGGTATGGGCATCCACAACGAGCCGGGTGTCAAGCGCGAAGAGATTCCTAGCCTTGAGACAACAGTTGAGAAGGCGTTGAGCATGATGTTCACGCCAAAGGCCAACATGTGGCAGCCCAAGAGGGGACAGCACGTCGCCTTGATGGTGAACAACCTCGGTGGTCTCAGTGTTTTGGAGCTCGGTGTTGTTGCAGACGAAGTGGTCAAGCAGCTGGGTACACGAGATATCCAGATCGAGAGGAGTCTTGTCGGCACTTTTGTGACGTCGCTTGACGGGCCTGGTTTCTCGGTAACTCTCTTATCACTTGACGACGAGTTAACAGGGCTTCTCGATGCTCCTACCACGGCACCTGCATGGCCACGCTCTATTCACGGATGGGCGATAGACGCTGAGTCCGTGTCGAAGCGAGAGACAATCGTGGCGGCTGCAAAGGTCAACGGCCGAGAGACAGGAGTCACAGGTAAGTTGAGCAATGACGTTGCTTGTCGGTACGAAGCTTATGGATGAACAGTGCCGACATCGCTTGTCAAGGTTCTAATTGAATCAGTGGCACGGACAACAGCAAGGGATGAGCCCAAGATCACAGAGTACGACACTCTTGCAGGCGATGGAGATTGTGGAGAGACGCTGCTGAATGGAGTCACAGGTAGGTCTCCACCAAGTCTCTGCAGTGCCTTCGTCAGAAGTCAAAGTCAACTAACCAAACCCAATGTGTAGGTCTAGTAAAGGAGTTTGAGAAGGACGATGCAATCTCTCTGGACATTGGCCAAATCTTTCGCCGGACAGCCACCACAGCAGAGAGGAGCATGGGCGGTACATCAGGCGCCATCTACGCTATCTTCCTCAACGCCGTAGCGAACCGACTTCTCGAACTGACCGCCGACTCGCCGTCGCTTACGGTGTCCGAGTTCATCCAGAAGGCTCTGCAGGGCGGCTTGGACGAGCTGTGCAGGTACACGCCTGCGCGCATCGGCCACCGCACGCTGATGGATGCCCTGATCCCGTTTGTCAAGAACTACGCCCTGGATGGCTCGTTGAAGGGTGCATTGGCCGAGGCGCGCAGGGGCGCTGAGAGCACGCGGCAGATGGCGGCGGCTCTGGGGCGGGCGAGTTACGTCGGACAGGATAGGTTTGATGAGGAGGGTGGTATTCCTGACCCTGGAGCTCTTGGAGTTGTGAGCATTCTCGATGGCCTCTCTGAAGGGTTGGATACTCGAGCCAATTGAGGCGATTGGATCGGATTCCTTCTTCCGGTTCGCTTGTTAGTGTCTGGGGAACAATTTAATCCAGACGACGGATGCCCTAACTTATTAGAAGGAGCCCTGTCCACTAACTAAGAGTTACTTCATTGCCCTACCGAATCGGCGAGCCAAGGGCAGTTCGAAGCGGAGGTGGGCTAATCCTATTTCAGTCAATGGATGGATGATGTATTGGACGTCTGGGTTCAGATTATGAGTTGGTTGTCAAGTCTCAAGGAGCGAAAAATGGTTGTAATAGGTTTGTTTGTTGGTTTTCGATTTCAGCACTGGTTCGTTTACAAAATAATACTCCAAGTTATGGCTTTAGTTTGTTTGTTCAGTTCTAAGTTACTGCTAGAATCATCGCCGATCACGAGTTCTTTTGGCCTCCACTTTGGCGTCTACAGGCCACAGGCTACAGCTGCCGTGCCCCTCCAATATTTGGACGTCTTTGCCTTGATCTTCTAATCACACTCACATCTCCACTTCCGTTCTACCAATACGTCAACGATCCGTATCTCACACTCATAAGCACAACTCTGGCTGCAGTTGACTGATGGATCGAACCTCCGCTTCCGCGTCCCGATCCCGGCCCCGACGAGCCGAGCCCGCCAAGCACCAGCGGACGAGGTCAGGATGTCTCAATTGCAGACGCAAGAAGCGTAAATGCGATGAGGGTCGACCGGCTTGCGGGACCTGTCGTCGGCGTAATGAGTCCTGCGAATGGGGGCTCAAGATTGCATTTCGGGCTGAGCATGCCCAGTGCTTGAATGCCCGGCATCCTTCGATGCGGAAGATGGCCCGGAGGAGGCCACCAAAGGAGTTTGAGATCTTGGATGTTACAGATGAAGTCATTCGTGATTACAACGGTGCCGAGACAGAAGAGGAGGACATGAACGATACCGCAGATGCTCGTACACAGCCTAGCCATGATGGTAAGGGTTTATACTTGATGAGAGGACAGTGGGTATTGACTCTGGCATTACAGGCCGTTCAAACCTCGTAGTCAGTGAGAGACTATCAGACGCCAGCGTCACTGCAGAAGGCTATGTTCCAGTCCAAAGACACCCTGTAATTGATACTTCATCACCTACCTCCCAGCGTCGGACCGAAAACGCTGTTGCCGACCTCCTTTACTTTAGCCAAAACGGCCAGCCCCATCCTTCTGTCGAGATTGATCCTGCTATTCAGGTATCGATGGAAACAGTCCCGATTGAAATAATGGCTGAGTATCCATACATTGACCAGATGCACCCATTCACACCCGAGGGGATATCAGAAGATGGCATATTCCTACCAGGGTCTGCATACCACGAGTTGCACTCTACACTGCGCAACCATCTCATCCAAGAAACGCGGTCGACTGCACCAACAAGATCGACCACACCTCATATTGAAGTCGATAGTGCACCCGGAGGCGTTGCGCTGGAAGAGACAGAAGTTGCACTACCCGTACACGATTTCCAGCCTTCGCAGATGCCGCTCCTTTCACAGCAGGAAGAGTGCTCTCTGTGGAAGAACTATATTGATGAGATCGCTCCCTGGCTTGACAAGTTCGACCGGGATCGGCATTTCCAGCAAATCATCCCTACCATGACCAAGAATAATGACCACCTGCGATATTCGATGCTTGCTCTCTCGGCGCGTCAGCTCGAGCTCAAACATACTCTCCCGACCAACCGTAGTCTTGCCCTCTACCAAGAAGCAATCCACTTGCTTCTCCCACACCTGCCAACTAGAGGAACTGCTGTCATTGCTACGTGTGTTATACTCTGCGTGTTGGAGATGCTGAGTTGTTCTCCAAAAGCCTGGCAGCGACACCTCGATGGGTGCGCGAGCCTTATGGAGGCCGTGGGCATCAATGGTTTCGTTGGGGGTACAGAACAAGCCCTCTTCTGGTGCTTTGCACGTATGGATATCTGTGGTGGTCTTATATCGTCAGTAAAGACGCTCATTCCCATCTCCCATTGGGCGTCCAAAACCCTGTCGATCGAAAACGACGTCGAGCTCTTCAAGAATGCCTCGACGTTTGAGGACTGGGCCAACTATGCCGTGTACCTTACTGCCCAGGTCCTCGACCTATTGGCACCTACGCCCTCAGACCCTAATCGCAACGAAGCCAGGTTCCGCACCAGATGGCTCAAGTTGTGGAAGTACATCTGCGAGTGGTACCAAGAGCGTCCAGCACCATTACATCCCATCTTGACGATTCCCTCGAGCGATACCTCGCCCTTCCCAACTATTCTTTACTCCAATCCTGCTGCTATATCAGGAAATCAGATGCACCACACAGCTTCGATCCTCATGCTGCAGAATCAGCCTCCACTGGTACGGCTGGGCCACGCAGCTAAGCCCAGAAGCATTCTATGGCATGCACGGCAGGTCTGTGGCATAAGTGTATCGAATGAGCATCATGGTGCATGGACAAATGGTGTTCAACCGCTGTGGATAGCTGGACGATGCATGAGCCATCCGAGTGAACATAAAGCCATATTAGAGATGTTGGATCGGATTGAGAGGGAGAGCGGATGGGGGACAAAGTCACGAGTGGATGACTTGAAAGACTTTTACAAGTGCTCTCTATCAACTGTATAGAAGAAACGATTTATGTAAGCTGGAGTGACCACCGGATTATTCATTACTACTTAGTGTCGCATCGCACAGCTTTTGCAGCTGCAGATGTGGCTTTGTACCTGTATTTCCCATGGATACCTTGATGAAAATGCATAATGAATGTCTCTTTGCCAGAATCTCTATTTTGCTTCCTGCTGTTTAGTACAAAGATAAGATAAATTTTGTCTCAAGATTTTCGACGTTGAGTTAGAAGCCTTGTGCTGGGGCTCACGTGCCAATGAGAAATAGGTGAGACATGCACAGGTGGAAATAATGGCACGCTTTTCAAACGCAGTTTTATTAACATCCCATATCTCGTCCGCACATAACACGCAAAAATCCAAACAACGTCTTTACTGCTAAAAATAGTCCGTATTGTCTGACCCGGATCTTATTGCCATGTCCAAACCAAAATCTATTAATGGCATCCTTCGTCAGTACCCCCGGGAACGACTCTTTGTTCAGCCTCTGGAATGGACACAGCGGCACCTGGAGCTGCTTCACTGCTCTTTTGAGGAAGAAATGTCAGATCATCTACCTAAAGAACCAGAGGGTAGTATGTCTGAAGTTAAAGATGGAAAGAAATCTGTCGATCGTGATGCGCGTACCGCTGAGCGTTTGGCAACCTCGGAGATGAAGAACGCAGCCATCAAGAAACTCGTGGCCGAGGACGGTGGACCTCTAAGACTTCAAAGGTGGGATCTCCGACACTAATGCACCCACTTTGATAATCCTGACTCGTTGCGCAGACCCTTTGGCTACTTCTGCTTCGGCACAAGGCACGAGTATCGTCTGCATGGTGCTGTTTTTTCGATGCGCACGTCTGGCAGTCTATCGCCTGTATTTGCGTTTCTGCAACGTGGAATGATCAGAATCCAGAGAGAAGGTGTATTTCAGCTTCCAAAGCCACGGAGACCTAACCCTCCTGCCGAGTTGCTGCGAGAGATGCGGTTAAAGCAGCTCGAGCCAACTGATCAGTGGCGTGATCCTTATATTCTTGCTGTGCTTATTGGACTTGCTCAGTCACAAGCTGAAGAGAAGCACTCTCCGAAAGCACCCTTTGGTGAAGACCATATCTTCAAGGTAACTCCACCCTGTCCTTGGCAAGAGTGGTCTGGTGCGCTTGTTAACATGACCACTCTACACTAGGTCTGTGCTGTGTATATCGACGAAAAGAACTCTGATTTCACGTACTTCTACACTGCACAAGTGTCTGTTGCTTTTCTAAGCAAGTTCGAGTATCCCCACACGCTCATGAGACCAAAGAACTCTATCTCGTCTGAGCTTTGCATTCGGATGAAGAAGCTTCCGTTCCAACCGTATTCAACTTTAAAATCGAGACTTCTCACAGAGGTCCAAGCTTGCTGCCAGGATGTGGAAGCAGCTACGAGTTGAAGAGGGTGTATGGGGAGCGGTGATAGGTACCAGACAACATAGTGTGATGAAAGCTATGTTGAATTTTTGAGGGTAAGCTATCTCGGAGTTAGCCAACAAATAGCGCTGAAAGAACTATAGATGGCCGTATCCATGGATGTGATAACAGCTCTCTCTCACTGCTCTTGATGAAAATAGCTCAGGTACTGTTTTCTCCAAGAGATTGTTTCTGTAAACGCGCAAATCCGTTAGCAAGCTGACCACAATTCAGAACTATCAAACTCAAATAGTCTATCTTCGGAGTCCCCGAATGTCGAGGAGAACACCGAGCTGCCTATTCTGATAGGATTTTTTACATGTCTATTTCTTAGTCTTCAAAGGAGCTCGGCGGAACATGTATCCCTAGCCTATTTCCACCAGTCTCTACTGTCCATTAGCCTAATACGAAACTCTAAACCCAATCTATCGTACTATTACGGTCACCTCAGCGGCTGAGTAGCCCGATTGAAACAAGGCGGCGAGGGGGCTCCCTTGCAAGGTTGGGATGACTTCGGGATCCTCCCCGTGTGTGATGCCGAAACACTGGTCGAATGGTTGTCCTTTTTCTCACGCACATCACCCGACCTAGTTGAAATTCTGATGCAGCTTGCCACAACTTGAGGTTTCATGCCCCCTTGCTTCCTGAGGTTCTCGACCTAAGTGCCGACTGGGCATCCCTGCTAGTTCCCGTGGCTATCCCGGCTGGAGATTAGAGGAGCCCGGGACTGAATCAGCTGTGGTCTTAGGATATCAAACAGCTCGTTGCTTGATTTTTTTTGCAATGGTTTTAGTATATAAGAGCTGAGATGTTCTTCAACTGGAGATTTGTTTCTCAGCTCACTCACTCATCAAGCTATCAACTACCAACTACCAACTACCAACTTATACCAGCCTTTTACACCTCTATTACTTCCTTCGCTCCATCACTATGAAGTTCCTCTCCATTCTCGTCGCCGGCCCAGCCCTTGTTGCTGGAAGATACCTCAGCAACGAGGTCACTTCTGGAACTTCGACTCACTACGGCGGCAACGTTGCTGGAGGCAACTGTGGATTTGTGGCCTACTCTATTCCCTCGGGTCTCTATGGCACTGCCTTCTCGGGCTCGAACTGGGACAACGCGGGAGTCTGCGGTAACTGTATTGAGGTTACCGGCCCGACTGGCAAGAAGATCAAGGCCATGGTGAGTGCCTCCAGACGGGACCGTCTCGTTGCAGAATGCGCTAATATGCTTCTAGATCGTCGACAAGTGCCCTGAATGCAACAAGGGTCACTTGGATCTCTTTGAGAACGCCTTCGCTGCTGTGGGCGGATCCAACGGTCTCGTCAAAACCAGCTGGAGGTCTATCTCGTGTGATATCACCACTCCTCTGGTCCTGCGCAACAAAGAAGGTAAGCCGGCGCTAACATCCCTCCACCACATGATAAACCTCAGGCTCCTCTATAAGCCGCAATTTGTAGTCCAGTGACTGACTTCGTACTAGGAACAAGCCCCTACTGGTTCAGCATGCAAGTCCGCAACAGCAACCTCCCCGTCAAGAGCCTCGAGGTCAGCACCGACAATGGCAGGTCCTGGACTGGAACGACCCGAAAGGACTACAACTTCTTTGAGAACCCAAGCGGATTCCGAACCCAGACTGTTGATGTCAGGGTTACTAGCTCTACCGGCAGCACCATCATTGTCAAGGGTGTCAACGTGAACCCCCAAACTGAGTTCAAGGCTGCCTCCAACTTTGCTTAGAGGAAGACTGTGTTCTCAGGAACAAGTGGAAGCGAGGGCGGCAGAGCTCTGGCAGTGGGAATGTTGGTGAGAAGCTGGGGGTGTGAGAATGATTCATCATGAGATTTCAACGATTATGATTCATGTAGCTCAGGGGGGTGAAGTTGACTGTATATAGAGAAATTGATTGAAGATGTATATAGTTCTTTAGATTCGCTTAAAAGATGATCATTCGATCCACCTATGAGTTATTTGGCTAAAAGTGGAAGTGGTGCCAACAAATTTGCGTAGTGCTGATGTGAAGACATCCATGTTTACGTGAACTTGCCTGAGACCATTTCTCATTACCTCCGTACGACCAATTCTATGGCTCGGACTGTGGACGCAGGACTCAATATGATTGGATAGCTTAGTACTACATGCCTACCATGCCTGTTACTTGGCAGTGGACAGAATGAATATTATGCCTGTTTCCAGCTTACACACCACACCATCTCAGATGTCTATATGCCTTAAAAGGCTAAACAACGATGATACAGTGTCAGCATAAGGAGGGTATTGTTGGTGCTTATGGGATCCAAATCAAGCAACATTGTCAGCACATGAAGACATATCATGTTGGTCAGACGCCTCCTTAAACGTTATTGATGGCTTGGACCTTTGATTATTCTGGCCAGATTCAACAGAATCAGCGAGACAGCTACTGTACCTTACCCAAGACTGAGATGGCCAAAACTAAACCAAACAAGGAGACTGCGCTCCTAAATGCGTTCGACTCGCGCAAGACACGCGAGCTCTACAACCTCAGACCTCATCCTGCGACTGGCAGACTCATCGATTCGTACCCCATCACCCGCACGAAACCCATGCGCGTTCTATGCCTCGGACAATCACGAACAGGTACCATGGCCGTCTTCACTGCCCTTGAGCAACTAGGCTACACTCCATACCACACGTCCGTTGCCATCGGCAGCCCCAAGACAAATCTGGCGCTCTGGCGCGAAGCTCTCGACGCAAAGTTTCACGGAAAGGGCAAGCCATGGGGCCGTGAAGAGTTTGATAGAATACTCGGCTTATACGATGCCGTGGTAGATGTACCGGCCATCTGCTTCGTCGAAGAGCTCGTGGCCGCGTATCCAGAAGCCAAGGTCGTCGTCACTCAGCGCGATGTAGATAGCTGGTTGCGAAGTATGGATTCAACAGACGGTCGTGTTCTGAGATGGCCTCTCTGGAACACGTTGGCAAGATGGGATCCGGCACTGGCCGGTCCGTTTTGGGAGTTTTCAAAGAAAGTTATGCCCTCCAATTTCCGCACAATGACCGATTTTTCAGACAAGTCACCCGCTCGTCAGGCCTTCCACGATCACTACGAACTCGTTAGGAAGACGGTACCTGCTGGAAGAATGCTCGAGTTTAGTGTGCAGCAGGGATGGGAGCCGCTTTGCAAGTTTCTAGACAGAGAGATCCCCAAAGGGGAGTTTCCAAGACTTGACGACTCGAAACAGTTTGTTCTTACACATAGTTTGATGTGGTGGATTGCTTTTGCAAAAATGGTGGGGAAGGTATCTTTTATGGCATCTGTTGCTAGTATTGTTGCGTCGATGATTGCTGTATGGCGGCTTAGATATGTGGTCAACGCTGGTGCTATGCTAAGACCTTTGGCTGGATCTTTTTGAATAGCATAGATATTGATATTTCCTATGTTCTCGGGAGACTAGGAAGGTGACGTCAAAGCACATAATAGAAAAGTAGGGTTTGTAAAATATTGAATGTTCCAAAACTCGCATTTATATGGCTTTGCTTTGAAAAGCGACGGTCCCGAGGACTGGCATGATACTACTGAGATGGGGCCTTAGAACAAAAGAGCTAGTAGATTCGTTCAAAGCCATAGAGTTGAATAGCATTAGTATAAGCTAGAATGATTCTCTTTTACTTGTTTTTACTCTCGAGCATCAATGCAACTTCCTGGAGATAAAGAATGAAGCCGAAAAATCAATGAACCTGGGCGTATTGTTGTATACCAGTCAGGAACCAAATGCAAAGGCTAGGATTCAGATCGTCAATGGTTATCATGGTTCAATAACCGAAAACAGTTATGAGCTTTTATTTGGCAAGGCCAGACACATAAGGTTTGAAACTAGGATGCTGTGGCTTAATATCTCCGGATTAAGGTTACGGAAGTCGTCTAGTCTCACCAGTTCCGACGATCCGGGAATGGTGGCTCGATTCTCACAGGTCTCGATTGCCCATCGCATTCCTAATTACGCAAGAGACTGAAGTTGGACCTGAATCGTGAGAACAAGTTACTCCAGTAAATGACTTCACTTATAAAGCTCTACCATCCGCTTGCGCTATCTTTTCTCAACCCTAAACACCGAAACTACGCGTAGTCCAACACACTACCACCCTCGACATGAAATTCACCATCAGTCTCGTTGTTGTTACTGCCGCTGTTGTATCTGCAAAGCCCCCCGGAAGAGCAGAGTGTGCAGAGATCCACCAGAGATGCATTGAAACAATTACGGCATGTTGATACCCCCTAAACGTTTTCGTGAAACTAACAACTGTTTATAGCCCAGTGCGTGCGCAAAGGCTGACCGTGAATGTCTTTGCAATGCTTGGGATGATGTTGTCAGGTATGCAAGTCCTTGGATTTGGCGAATAACTTTGGCCTGATACTAATCGTGCACTATCTTGCAGCTGTTTGGTATCTTGTCCAAACACCCCCCGATACTGGTTAGCAAAGGAGAATGCTAGGGGTTTCTGTACATAAGGGTTGCTGCTAAATCAGTAAATACATTGTTCTGAATTCACATGTGTGAATCGTCAACTGCCTCTTTTCGTATCGAGATTCTAGGTCATAATATACACCAAAAAGCTTTCAAAGTGGACTAGATCACTCCGTGTAGCACTGACAGAACTGTGTCTTCTGAACCGTACAGAAAGCATATGAATGACGAAGACTTATGGATCGAAGACCACTATTCAAGTACCATTAAGTGACGCTCTTCGTTGCCAGGTAGGACGACTTGTTATGAAAAGGGCGAGAACAAGAGAGGTTGTGGTAGGATATTCTCATCTCAGAGTGGCCCATTTGTTAAAGTCAGTTATTATTTAAACAACGAGCCATAACTTAACGAACTCTAGTTGCAACTTGTAGTACTTTGGCATTCGAAGAAGCATATTATTTCTACCTTTTAAGGTAATAGTTGCGTTGTATATTTTTGAGAGTTAAATACCAGGTTAGCCACGGAGCAGAGGGAAGTACAGTGGCCCTAAAATTCGAGAACTCGTCGATGTAGTAGTTTGGAGACTCAAGAATTCACTGCATGGAGATGAATTACGAAAGAATCATGCTTCCGTTCGGAGTCTTGTGAGTGTTTGAGCTGATACAACTGTTTGTTTTAATCTATGATCTTCTCCTCATACCCCACGGTGACCAAAAGCCCTAAAACGACCATCGATTCCTAAACCTTTCTTGAATATCATCATGATAGTTACCCCGGAATGAAACCTTCTTCCAAACCAAACTCTCATCCTTGAATTCGCTAGGAAACAAGCAGCATCGAACAACCCTGTAAGCATGTTTCTCAAACTTGACACCATAACCAACATGCAGAATCAGAAGAATTTTGGGGTATTTGTCAAAGAAAAACGCGGTAGCATTGGGTTGACACTGTGTAGTAGCAGCCCAGACAACATTTGGGAAGTTTGTAGGATTGATATCGTCTCCGACAAAATAGAGTAAAAATTTGGGATGTAGAAGCCGAGTTTGGATAAATAGACAATATGATCGAAACCTTTAGAAACTCCTCCATGGGCGTAATGGCTCTATCGACCAGCAGGATGAACCATATGCAATGAGATCTGAAGGGATTCTAGACCATGTTCATTAGCAATCCGGCACTCTGGCGGATCGTCAAAACCTTCAGCTGACTGAGTAGGTCCTCATACGGTTTCACTCTCTTCAAGAGCTCTTCCAGTGATACGGATGGGCAAGTGAGCAGTAGTAGATAGGTTGCTGCTCTCTGAATGGTTGCTCAAATGGGCAAAAAAAGCTCTCCACATAAATACAGTACCATGCTTGTCGGATCGATCCATACAAGTCGTGGGGATCAATTCGGTGGAATAGAAATGAGTGCCTTATACCCCGACAATGATCTCGGGATGCCTCCTGTAGCGTGAGATGTCTTGAACAGCGATTTCATATTCTGACAAAGCGTTAGAAGAAAACAGCGTGCCTAGAATAGATGCCGTGTTGAAAGGGTCGGTTACAACGCGAAGACTGACCTCGTATTCCTGGCCTCGTGTCCGTCTTACACCAGACCCTTGTCTTCCCTGCAGGCCACTCAACCACCAAAATGTCATCCGGCTCTGCTACCTCCGAACAAATCTTTACACTTCCTACACAAGCCAAGCTTGGAAAGTACAAGAGAACCATACTGGCCCTCACAGGTGCGACGGGTTCCGTACTCGGCGTCAAAACCCTTATTACGTTCCGTTGTCTCAATATCGAAACACATCTCATCATCCGCAATTGGGCAGAAAACACATTCAAATACAAGACAGATTACATAGTCGCTAACATCCGCGCCCTCAACTACGCAACACATAGCAACAATGACCTAGCGGCGCCAATTGCAAGTGGCTCGTTCAACGTTGACGGCATGATAGTCGTGCCGCGTTGCGTGAAGACACTATCCGCTATTAGACCAGGTTCTGTCTCGAGCAACGGATGTAAATATCAAATAAAGGCACAGGCTTGTGCTTTTTACACGAGTGTCTCTTGAGTGGAATTTATTTGCAGAACATATTGACCGCTACGCAAAACGGCGCCGTTGTCTTAACGCCCATGCCAGCGTTTTATACTAAAGGAGACATTGACATGTGTTAGTGACACTTGGAATTCTTAACGGGGGACGTAAGTTTTAGGATACCCTCTCTACTTATAGATATACCATCGGAATGAAAAATCACTTGACTTTTTAGTCATAGATCAGCTCACAAGAATATGGTATGATGCTTAATCCTTAGATCAGACTACTAGAGACAGCTCGCCCCACGTTTGCTTTACCAGCTTTCGTGAAATTTAATCGTCTCAAAGAACTTCCCTTTAGATCGTGAACCATTGCGTTGGTCTAAACTACTGCGCCTTTGGTTGAATTAAAGGCATGCAGGTAAGCATTATCTTAAAGAATAACGACGTTCAAGTGCCACTTTAAGGCAACTCGATAGGATCGACCCGACTCGATATCGCGGTTCTCTGCAACTCAGCTGGCTGTCCGTTCCTTTGATTATCAGAAATGTTCGATCCAACCAAATCTTTTGACCTACGACCATGTGCTGTCTACTCCAGCGTCTCAGGCATCCCTTATCCTAATTATGTCTCTGGCCTTGTCTCTAGGTTTCTAGCATGGTTCCCCCGCAGAAGATAATAGCCGCAATAGCAGTTCCGCAAATCACAGCCCAGGCCTCCAACAAAACCGCCAACTATTGCACCCGTGTTACTACTGCCCGAGGGAGCAGTGCTGTCGTCAGAAGTCTCGGCAGCAGTTTTGGTGGCGCTCTCCGGCGGAGTGTTGCTCGTCGATGTCGCATCTGTCGTGTCGCTGGAGGGTTTCGATGTCTCAGTTGTCGACGTCGTTTGTGTAACGTGATTTGTTAATGCTGGGACTCTCGGCGTGACGTATTAAGTGTCTGTCGCGATGACGGCACTGCGGGCGACGTAGGTGTATTTGTGTCCTTCGTCCATGATTAGGTAGGTATGCAAAGCTGTAGTACTCGACCTTCTTGCTGTTGATCCATATCTGAGTTAATCAGCCATCGAAATAACTTCACAAGACTATACTGCCAAGATGTCATTCGGAAATTCGGGTTTCTATCTTTCCACAACCACGAGAACTCCAGGCTGGTCTCGATATCGCCGCCGCTACTACACATTCCCCATAAGCTATTTCAGGTGCTGAAGCGAGACATGCGTCCTAATTCGGCTTTCGTGATGGCTTCAGGGTCGCTGTCCCCACGACCGCAGGTCAACATTTCTGAAGGGACGCCGCGTTGTTCAAAGTGACCGCTGGTTCGGCTGGGCGACAATGTCTCAGTTGCAGAGGAAAATCCAGCGTAGAGAGCATGGCTACGAAATGTGTAGAACTGAAACAATGGACTTATTATTCGCTGCATGTTGGGTGGTTTTTGTCTTCCTAGACAAGAGCAAGGACAAGGAAAATGTCAAGAAATGGATCATGACGCAGCGCAACAGAGAGGAAACATGCTTGGTTTAATTGTTTACCATGTTTTATTTGTGTACGTTTATGGGGTTGGAATCATACCCCATTGATTACCTACTCTATACAGCACATTACGCTGTCTTCTGCCGTCTTAAACGGGGGCCATTGACCGTTTCTCAACCTTTACAGGGTGCCGTGTTCCTTGCAGCAATCAATGGCTTATCATTGGGTACTCGTCTGGAAGCGACTTGGCATCCGCCTTGGCTCAATTGGGCAAGTAGCAATCCGTGCGTGCGGCGCTACAGTACAACCCTGCTTAGCCGCACGTTTGAGTGATTAAGCAAGCACCCAACGTTCCAAGAGGGCCAATAGAGAGATTCTAAATTGCAGGATCAGAAATGAGATGATAGGCAAAACAGGACTATATTCTGCGACAAGAGAGAACCTGGCGAGGCTACGAGTTTGCTGCTGAGACATGGACTGACAAGCATAGCCCTAGAGGATAGTCTGATGCCCTTTTTTGTAAGTTGACTCACTTCAGGACCTCGGGGAATGTATCAGTGTCACCTGCTGGAATTCTACCACGATCCCTCATACCACGTCACTGTTAAATACGTCGTATTTATCGACGACTGCAAGATCAAGCCCCTGCTAGCTCCCGTGCAAACGAGGTCCCCGACCACGGGGTGGGCTGACCGGTACAGTAACGTGCCCGCCCTACAGCCCCTACTGACGGCCGACCCGGGGGGGCTGTCAACTAGTGGAGGTGGGGCCTCGTACAGCACTCGAGGTATCATTGTCTCATCCGAACCCTTCCCTTGGAGTGGCTCACTCATGTAAGGCGCTTTTAGGTGCTGTGCCTCGCCCTTCAGCCGTACCAAATATTCTTTCTTATTTGCTCCCTCTTCTATTCTCTCTCTCTGTATCTCATTTCTGCTATGGACTTTGTGTGCTGACATCAAAAATGCATCGCAAGGCCTTTGTTCTGTGTGTGCCCTTCGTTTGCTTCTTATTAGTCGCAACCAGCTTATACCTTGGCCGAGATCACATAACTCGGTTATCGGAGACATATCTACCGCTCTACGCACCATCCCTTGCGACCACGTCTACAGAAACAATATTCTTTGCTTCAAGTCCAACCTCGTCCTTGGCTTACTCGGCTCCTACTGAGGACTCGTATTCATATTCTACCCTCGATACTTATACAACAAGTGCCACCGAGCAGGCTACCACATCAACGATATCCTCTACCACATCCGCAACACCAACAAAATCCGCCATCCCAATTGTTAATGGTGAGTTCTCACCCACTGTTACCTCATTCAAGAAACCACCTTTGCTCACCTGCACCAGGTTCCATCCTCTCTACCGAGCGCATATCCCCTTATATCCACGCCATCCTCAATCCTGCATCAAAAGAGCGGCCACGTCTCCAATGCCCTCCCTTGGACACCAAACGATACAAGAGCCTCCAAAAGAAACACCACAGCCGAGAAAGCAAAGATGATGAACAGCATATTGACTTCTTCTTCGCCCTCAATTTGCGCAATGTCGTGGATCTCCTCCCTCGTCTCATGGGCAGCATTGTCGTGGCGATAGAGTTCTTAGGGCCTGAACGATGCGCCCTTTCAATTGTTGAAGGCAATTCCCCCGATGGGACCGCTGATGTCCTCGTCGCCCTGCGACCCTTTCTAGAAGACATTGGCCTAACGTACTTTTACAACAACTCGGCCATTAATCCATCCCAGGGCCCGCGCATTCGCAAGCTGGCCCAATTACGCAACTTGGCTCTTGAACCGCTTTTTAAGAACAAGGTACCAGCCTCAGATGAGACGACCGTTCTCTTCATCAATGATGTCGCCGCATGCCCCGACGATCTACTAGAGCTTGCACTCCAGCGCCGCAAGCTCAATGCCGACATGACTTGCGCGATGGACTTTACATACGCTGGGCCCGATCCCACATTCTACGACGTGTGGGTGAGTAATACTCGACTCGCAAAACTAAAATTGAAAGCTAACAGACTTATAGGTCGCTAGAACGTTAGCTGGAGATACTTTCTTTCCCATCCCCAAGGACGGATCATGGGACGATGCCTGGGATCTTTTTAGGGGAAACCGAGAAGCTCGAATGAGATACGACGCCCATCTTCCTTTCCAAGTCTTTGCCTGCTGGAATGGCGCGACAGCATTCACAGCCGCACCGATCCTCCACGGCCTGCGCTTCCGCGACCCCAGAAAAAACGAGTGCTTCCAGGGCGAACCGCAGCTCTTCTGCAAGGACCTCTGGCACAAGGGCTACCGAAAGATTGCAGTCGTGCCCAGCATCAGCTTAGAGTATACGGATGCGAGGGGGAAAGACATCAAGAAGCTCAAGGGCTTTACGAATGAGGTGGTGAAGCACATGGAGGAGGACAAGGCTAATATTAAGTGGCAGTTTGAGCCGCCTGAGAAGGTCAAATGTATGCCTTCCTTTGACCGACAAACGTGGCTTCCTTGGGACGAGTCATTGAAGCGGTAGAGGTGTTAATTAGACCCCTTTCTTTTGTTTTATGTATTATATGGGTTATAACAGCATTCTTAGACGACGACGGCGTTGATGGAATTCAATCATGGCAGTCTACTATATGTTCAATAAACTCCAAGTTTCTCAATGAGATCATCACCTGTATTGTGGACCTCTTTTTGCGAGTCGCAAGACCGTTCGTTAATGACTAATTTCGAACATGTGCTGATGGTTACATCAACGAGGTCAAAGTGGGGTGATCACCTTCGCCTCCGCCTGGGTTTAACGTTAACTTAGATCCGCCGCCACTTAGTGCACACTTTCAGCCCTAAAATCTAATTTTAGGCCATCGCAAACCCAAAGCGACGCTCGCTACCTTCAGCACGGGGACATCCGTAATGATGATGGTGTTCTCGTGCCCGTTTAAAGACACCAGCCTCGCTGGGATGGAAAGGGTGAAGCCTTCTGGTAGGTCTACTGGGCCTGGGAGGTCGGTGTACTTTCATCAGGGACGCCGCTCAAGTGAAAAGCATGGCTAGTCGAAAACTCGTTGATGTCTAATGTATTCATGAGTCTATCTTTGTTCATTCCCAAGCTCGTCGCTGGTTAAACAGAGCTAGTAACAAAGCCCTCTCAAGTATCAATGCCTGAGATGTTTTCCCAATCCAAAAAGAAATCCTATCCGACATACAAACTGGTCTATTTTCCATTCATCACCTGTTGCTTCACATTCCCTTCCCCTGGATGCGTTCCGCGGCAATCCCATAAGCAGCGAGCGTATCCCCAACCTCACACGGATCCTCTCCAAACTCAACCTTCTCAAGTCCTTCGGGTCGATCCTTCTCAAGCGCCATCTTTCCCATCTGTGCCTGGCATCGAAAGCTGCCGAATCTGAACTCAACGACAGACCGGCCGCCCTTATCAGAGTTGCCCTGCACGACGATGAGCTCAGTGATCTCATCTACCTCGAAGACGAAGCGCGCTTTGAAGAAGTCTGTCAGACTCTCCGGGTTGACAAAGCTCGACTTTCCAGTGATGATGAGAACGCGCGAGGCGGCTCCCACAAGAGGTTGCTCACCATACTTAACGCGGTTGTGTGTCACTCGGACAGGGTAGCCGCCAACCTGCAGGCCCTGGGTAAGGGACTTGGAGAGGAGAAGCTGGGCAGGGCCAGGAGTGAAGAAGACAACCTTTGCGGCGGCTGTGTCGTGGCGCTCGTAGTCAGGTTCGTTAATGACGGTGCACCAAATACGGCCGACGTTGCGGATCTGGGCAAGCAGCTGGTGGTGAGTGACGTCCGGCGGGAGGTTGGTCAACCAGAGGGCGCAGTTCTCCTCTGGAGTGAGGCTCATCGCGCTGGCATTGCGGACCGTGTGTTCGCCTTTGTAGTTTCCAGAGAAGATGACCGCGTCAGTTGGGTTGTCGTCGCGGACAGTGCGGCTCGCAGCAGGGCGAGTATGGGCAATGGCAGCCATGGGTCTAAAACCGCGAGGAGTCGAGGGCTGGCGAGTAGTCGGGCTACTGAGCTGAATAGAGGCAGTTGGGTTTTTGAGATAAGACTGCTGTTGCATGGTCTGGCTCAGCCAGTTTGGGAGCTGGAAGGGTTGGGCATCTTGAACAGACGGGAGAGGAGTCTGGGCGCGTGCCTGTGCAGGTGTCTGTCGTTCGTTAAGGCTAAGTTGGTTGAAGTGACCTTTGAGGCCTTCCCAGATGGCCGGAGAGGGAGCCAGATTTCCGGGGAAGCTGTTTCTAACCGAAGACGCGTGGCCAGGAGGAGGGACAACGGGTTGGCGGACAGGGTTGGCCGGTGTAGCTGGCTGAGCAACCATAGGACTGAATGCAAGAGGATACTGGGACTGGGATACTTGAGGGGTGTACTGAACCCCTATAGAGCCCTGGTTAAACGGATAATGAGGTCCCGGGACAGCGGTTGCATCAGAGCTGTTGGAGAACCGCGAGTTCCAAGCTAAGGGTACTGCAGCTGGGGTCGAAGGCTCTGGGGTAGCAGCAGCAGTAACGGAGGTTTGTATTCCAGAAGGGCGGTTATCGCGAAGACTGGGAGAGTCGCTGAAGAGTTTGGAGTAGTCCATGGTGGTTTTAAATCGAGCGTCGCTGTTGGTGCCCAGTTCAGTAAAGGGGGTTATCTGCTGGGTAGGAGAAGGAGTAACGTTAAGTTCGGGACTGCTGGAACTCTTGTGAGAGTCTGGAGTAGAAGGAGGCGCCATCTTGAAATAGGATCAAGATTGAGCAGAGTAGAATGACAATTGGAGGTTGGTGAGAATAGCACAATGCGCTGTTGGGTGTGTGTATGTAGGTAAGGTGTGGGATACCAAGAGGATCAAGATTCGAAAAGGCGGCGGCAGTTGGGAACAATTTATAGATCCGTATTGAAAATCAAGTGAATCGCCTATTGTCTCGAGTGAGTAGCTTGGTAACAAAGAAGAAAGTAAGGCAGTTGTACAATGCAGCTTCGTTTCTATTCATTCATCCCGTCTCCATTCATTCTAGAAGCCGTCGTCACTGGCAACGTGCGCGAAGCGGGGGGCGGATAACAACAACAGCAAGAGATCAAAGAAATGGAAAAGGAAATGGAAGGATATTGGTGCATTATATGCTCTTTATCAAAGAGATTTTGCTGTCGCCAAACATTTCAGGTTCCGGTGGTGAGCTGCGAGAGCGTGGGCCGGTTTGCCCCCGTGGCCCTTCGGGTAGCTGCGCAGAAGGTGTAGAAGGCCTATGCTGTCAAACAACGACGTAAAAGTGCGGTCAAGAAAAAGGTATCGGTGAAGAATATTCTTTGTAGAGGGAGGGGATTTGTGTGTTTATATGTGTTTGGATGCCTTGGTTAAGGAAGGCAGGCTGGTCTATGCTGAGGTGGAGGCTATCACTGGCACGCAGTTGCGATTTACGCATAGTTTGAACATGAGCTAAGTTATAGGCCTGGATATAAGGCTAATAACATTAATGTTTTATGTATTACTAAGAACCAATCTTGAAGACTAGATCAATTCTTTTATCTTTTGACGGGTGGCATGTGCGCTGGGAAAGAGATACAACATCTCACGGTAAGGCATAGGCATTCTAGAAGCGTAACCGACGGCACGATACGTAAATACTGAGTAACTTAGTACCTCATCAGATAGCCTTTACGCGACGCTCAAACCTCGGTACCTTCCTCGTAAACTTCTCCGGATCATCCCTGGCGCCGTGCTTCCAATAGTCATACTCAATCCACGCATTCTCGGGCATCTGCTCCTCCATAGCAGCCATCCACTTCCCCAGCTCAGGACTCAGCGGCACAACACCCGTCTCCAGAACATACTGATCCCACAGCTTGATGAGCGCCTGCAAACTCTCCGGCTCCTGCTCCGCCAGATCATGCACTTCACCGGGATCATTCGCCAAGTTGTACAGCTGCCAGCGCTCGGGGCCCTTTGGCTTGGGGATGAAGACAATCTTCCAATCGCCCTTTCGGCACGCTGCACGACCGCATGTTTCCCATCCGTTGATAAAGTCTTCTTCGTGAATGCGCGCTGAGGAACCTGAGAGGTAGGGAACCATGGACTTGCCACGCATGGAGACCACTTCACGGCCTTGGTAGGTTGGCGCGGGGTGTTTCACGCCAGCCATGTCAAGGATGGTGGGCGCAAGATCCATGGCTGTCGAGAACTGGTGGGTGATGTCGTTTGGTTTAACGGCCTGGGTAAAGGAGGTCGGAGGTTTCATGAGGAAAGGAACGCGCACGCCGCCTTCAGTTGTGTATGCTTTGTAGAGTCTGCTCGGGGCAGTGGCGGCCTGAGCCCATCGTGGGCCATACCAGATGAAGGAATCTCCATTGCCGAGATTGTCGATGTGATTGTTGTAGTACTTCTTAAGGTGCTGCATCACGGTCCCTTGAACAATGGGATATGACTCATAGGCAGCGCCTTCAGCACCATTGTCGGAGAGAAAGCACACAAAAGTGTTGTCAAGCTCGCCCGCCTTTTTGAGATAGTCAACAACCTTGCCCACGTTGACGTCGATTGCTTCGACCATGCCAGCAAAGACTTCCATTGCACGGCACGAGTTGGCGCGCTCCTCGTCACTCATGTCGTTCCATTCCTTGACTTCTTCTGCGACAACGGGGTGAGGCTCAACATCTTGGGAGATGAGACCCAGCTCCTTGAGCTTCTGGAGACGTTTCTGACGAAGGGCGTCTGGCCCATCGTCGTAAATACCTCTGTACTTCCTGATCAACTCTTGGGGAGCTTGGAGTGGCCAATGCGGAGCAGTAAAGGGGAGGTATCCAAAGAACGGCCTCTCATCGCCGTCCTCCTTCCAGTCCTTGAGATACTGCAGCATCTTGTCGCCGTACCCATCGGACGAGTACCAGCCTTCAGGGAGCTTACGGACATACTCGCCGTCCTCACTGTGGAGTGCAATGACACTCATGGACAAGAACTCGGGCGAGTCCTCAGCAGGATTTTCGAGCTGCGGCTCATAAGCGTAGTGATTACTACAAGCCGGCAAATGGGCGAAACTGCGATTGAAGCCCCTGACCTTGGGACTTCTTTCAGGGGTGAGTCCAAGATGCCATTTACCAGCCATGAGAGTCTGGTAGCCAGCATCACGAAGAATCTCTGGCAACGCAACGACTCGTTCATTGAGGTAACCTTCATATCCAGGCATACCTCGCTGAACATTGGTAGACATTGTGCCGCTTGGGTCGTTTTGGCCCGAGACGTTTGTCCATTCAATAAGGTTGCCAAGGCCGGCGATGTGGTGATCAGTACCGGTCATGATCATAGCACGAGAGGGTGAACAGGCTGCGGCGGCATGGAAGTCTGTAAAGCGAAGTCCATCTTTAGCGAGCTTGTCGAGGTTGGGAGTGTTGATCTCGCCGCCAAAGGAGGCAATGTCGGAGAAGCCAAGATCATCGGCCACGATAATAAGGAAGTTGGGTCTTTTTGGGGAAGCCATGATCTCAGAATTAATATAAAACACTGAGTCTGTCTTTAGTTTAATTGAATTTGAACCACACCCATTTCACCTGTCTGGTCATCGACCTCTTATACCTGACCTCTCAGCAACAGTCTCACGGTTAGTGAGGAAATACCCCTCGGAGAAGGCTTCCAGACCGACTTCCGACGTCGAAGATACAGAAGACGTGACATGATCAACGACCTATCAACTCTCTAAGCACTTGGAAGGATTGACACTCAGTTGCATCATTTGGGGTGGAATGTGAATAGCAGCGTCGGGGTCTATTTGGGTTGTTGCTAGACATTGGTGCGGCTCGTCGGAACTCGCTCAGGATCGAATGCGTGTTGGAGCACGCAAGTGACTTGGCCGCTGATTGTTCCAGCCTCTTGGCCCAGCCCTGAAGCGAGTTACAGGTGAGTGAGCGTTCACTGTTTTGGAGTGGAGAGAGAGAGAGGTATCATCAGTCAAAAAAACGAGCAACGAAACAGCTTTGGGAAAGATTTTATTGCCATTCCCTTCTCAGCAATCAAGTGATAAAATAAGCATCCCATCGTCAATTCGATTATGGAACGACAAGACAAGAGATCGCAGACGGAGCCTCCTGCCCCGGTGGACTGGAATACAACTTGACGTTAGATCTTGACTTCGTTTCTCCTCCTCCTATGGTGGGTCAAAAAAGTGACGTCGGCGTCTATGCCAAAAGAAGAATTTGCGGTTTGTGTGGATCGAACACACGACCTTCAGATATCGAATGATTGAAGTTTAACTTCAGTCTGACGCTCTCCCAACTGAGCTAAACCCGCTTGTTAGAACTTCTTGGCTTATTACGGATCTTGATGCGAACGCTTGGTCTCTTCCTCTTGAGCAAGCAAATTGCTTTGGAGGAAACAATCAGCTTCGTCGATAGGAAGTGCTCGCGAGCATCACCAGTAGCTGTTATCCAGACCTATTTCATTAAGATTCGTGCTATCTTGATAAAAGTCAATTGTTCGGCCCGCGTTGACTCAAGCATTACCCCCAATTCAAGTTCAAGGTTTCTAATGCACAGTCTATGTACCACCCACCCGAAAGCGCCTCAAAGACAGTTGCGTTGTCATTGCACTACTAGTGCAAGACATGTACTTGATCAACACTCATTTTATCCCATTGATGTTACCACAGTTCCTTGTTTCAACCTCGCCTGACATGTTGATGCCTCGCGAAATGCCTAGTGCTGAGCCTCCTGAGGCCATCACAGTGGTTGCCTTGGGTGGGGGGTAGGGCTGAGAGCACAAGAGACGTAGTCACAATAACACGAGCATCTTCCAATGAGTACGTGCAGTCCTCTTTTCTTTCAAGCCCGATCATCTACCAAGCGGAGATGAGCTACTTGAGGCCTAAGCTCCTTCAGTGAATCCGCCCCAGGAAGTAATCCCTGTCAGGACCGTCAGGTCCCTGTAAGTCCTAGTCCTAGGTACTTCAGCCCATTCTCACCTGCACCTTTGAAGTCGGCAAGACAAAAGGGTGAGGAGGATGTACTGTACAGTACAATCAACTAATACGAGTCTGCAACCGCACTTTTATGCATGATTTAGGCGTCACTCTCCCTTTGTTTACCTGCAGGTCTTCTTTTCAGCGCCCTGACCAATCCGAGCTTCATCAACGTGCAATCAGCAATCAGCGCGGGGGGCTGTGGCTATCCCCAACAACGCCTTTTTGCGAACTGCCGTACAATGGATGCATCTTCACTTCTCCACGCCGTCTCTGGCTGATAAATGGCGTCAACGGTGAGGCCACAATGCCTACCAGGCAACAGCACATCCTGAGTTATCGGTTCTCTTTCATCCAGTGAGCTTTCACTATCCTCTTTGGTCCGGGATCCGGCATCTGCAGTCCTTTACTTCCGAGGCGAGGCTTGACTTATAATCCTCCGAGCGCCTGCTAGGACTCATTTTGACTTCAACTAGGCATCTCATTAATCGTCAAATATGACCCGCGTCCCTCCGAGACGGTACTCCTTCTCCACGACCTCATCCTCGTCCGTTTCTTCCTACGCCAGTAGGTCTCGTTTCAGAATGCTGAATAACATTGGCGAAAACATCTCCGACATTACTTGGAAATGGAAGTACAAGCTTCTTCATCGCAAGAAGTCGCCTCTTGACGAGCCCGTCGATCTTGAGAAAGAGTACAAGGAAGAAGAGCCCGAAGAGATCAATAACAAAGATCCCACATTTGGCGCCGATACCGTCATCCAAACCCTCTACGAGGGCAAGAACTCGGATCGGCCAAGAAACGACTGGGATTGGCAAGACTTCCCACCTAAGCAAGTCTCAAAGTCCGTCGCTCGAGCTCGAGATCGTGTTGCCATCAAGGTATACAAGATCAAGGACCTCCAGAAGGGCGCCGTCTCAGGCCGATACCCTCTCAAGTACCACCAAGTCGATGTTCAAAACCCTTTACTGGTCAACGCTCTAGAGCCCATCCTGAAGAGGGAAAACATACATCTCGACATCCACGACACCGCAGTCTTCAAGGAACCTTTCCGCCCTCTATGGTTCTGCCAAGATGAGATCCGGGACTTGTATCGGGAGACCAAACAGGACAGCCCGCTCAAGGGCTTTCTGCAGCTGTTCCTTAGAGTTCTTGATGAGATCTTCCGCGACCTCAAAGTCAAACGGCACAATCTGCTCGGCAAGGGCCTCATCGACTTCCGAACCGCTTGGACTCTGTTTCCCAGAGATTCAACAGCCTACAGCTATGGGCTAAACTCAGAGTTCATCGGGAAGGTGGATAGCACAGAGTATGACACCAACGATGGTGTTGTGCAGCTCGTCCTAACTGCCAAAGTCATGGCCTTCAACGGAGAAGAGTTTATCTGGAGGAAGAAGTCGCTGACCATCAACGAGTTCACCGGGAACAAGCCAATTCGCGACCTCCGTCACTACCCATTTGACTTGCACCCAGACAAAGTCTCTATCGAGGACCGCCTGATGACCCGAGGTAGAAAGGTTCTTGACTTGCAGGGTTTGACCTATTGTTCCTACAGTGGTATCGCTTTGCACCCTGGGGAATCGGGCGTCGAAAAGCACAATGTTGAGTGCCGTATCCTGGTCGACGTGGTAGGCTACAACAAGTACCATCTTGCCCAAGGAAAGCGTGAGAACAGAGACCCGGAGATTGAAGTAGTTGATGTGTCGCGACGCCGTCGCAGACAAGACCTTGCGGACGCCAAGCCTGAAGGAAAGCACCCCAAGACTCAACAAAAGAGGCTCACCGAAGAAGAGCAGACCAAGAACCGAAATGAGCTCCTCCAGAAGCCTCATGAATTGGCTTTCATGTCGGAGCTGATTGGCGGTTACGCATTGAAGAACAAGCTTTGGGGTGAGACTGCACACTGTAGGATATTTCGTGCTTTTGCTAACGATTTCTAGTCTACTTTTACGTTGAGGATCTGGAGCCGATCGTCTGGAACGACCAAGCCTACTCACATCTTGTCTTTGATGAACAACAGAAAGACTTGGTCCTCTCGTTCGTCGAGAACCACAGCCTCACCAACGGCGCCTCAACAGCTATGGAGGATGTCATTGTCGGCAAAGGCCAAGGCCTTATTATGCTGTTGTCGGGTCCCCCTGGAACGGGCAAGACCCTCATGGCTGAAGCCATCGCGGATCGTACCCACCGCCCTCTCTTCTACCTACAGGCTGAGGACCTGGGTATCAATGCCGCTGCCCTTGGCGCAAACATCAAGCGCGTGTTCGAGATGGCTACTGAATGGAACGCTGTCATCCTGCTCGACGAGGCAGACGTCTTCATGGCAGAACGTAATCCTAATGACATCCACCGCAACGAGCTCGTTAGCATCTTCCTTCGTGAGCTCGAGTACTACCGTGGCATCATCTTCCTCACAACCAACCTTTACCACACCATTGACACTGCATTCCGCAGCCGAGTCAGCTTGCATCTGCTCTTCAAGTCTCTCAGTCGCGATGCACGTGAGACTGTCTGGCGCAAGTTCCTGCAACGTCTGCCGGAGAGCAACCGCATCACAGACGTCACCGAGGAATCTCCTGCCACTGGATCAACCACACCCAGAAATGCTAACACGGATGAAGACGCCGAGGGTGAGACTGCCACAACCTATGATGATAAACCGCTTGACGATGAAGACATGGCAGAGCTGTCGCTATGGCAGCTCAACGGAAGAGAGATCAAGACGGCCGTCAAAATGGTGCGCAGCTGGTGTGACAATAAGGGCTACATCATGACGCTTTCACGACTGGAGAATGGCATCAAGGTGACAAGCCCGCATGCAAGCAAGGACGGCGATGTCGACAAGGATCTCTACGACTGATTTTGGGCTTTTCTACTTTGATCTTAAGATACCTTTCTGTTAGTGACGGTCGATTTTTAACTTGTGTGCAAGATAGCTTTGGTTTAAGTTTTAAGAATACCGCAATTTGCAAGACCTCAGTCTAGATATCGAGGTGTGGTTGTCGTACAATGTGAAGTGTTAGACTTGAGATGTGTTTCCTCAATACATGTAGAATGTGGTTGCCAAGCTGCTTTTTCACCGGATGTTGCTCACGGTCAACCAGTATCTCTCTCATCAATAGCTACATGGAGAACCGAGCCAGCAAACGGCCTTCCAAGCAAAAATTAACATCTTAGCAAGGCCTGTGCTAGGTTTGAGGATGGCTACAAGCCGATGGAGCCAACACATACCTACGCATTTCTGACACAAGAAAAAAGTCATTCGAAAGGCATCAATCATCTGTGAAGGTTGTTGTTATTCCATATACAAGTGTTGCTCTCGTAATACCCATCCGTCCCATACCTTGATCATACCGAATACCGTAATCTACTGTAAACAACATAACAAAAGACAAGCGCCCATCCAGTCATCCGTCATCACTCAAACAAGTTTTCTGCATCTAGATACCAGACATCATATTTAACCCCTTGATCGCAGTCCCCTGCGGACACCAGACTGTGCCGCCCTGCCCGTCTTGGTCACGCCAGTGGGAGCAGAGCCCTTAGCCTTGGTAGTTGCCTTGGTAGTTGCCTTGGTAGTTGTGGTCTTGGCTGCAGCTCCCCGTCCTCGTTTCGCCGGAGAAGCATTATCGCTCTTGGAGCTTGGGAGCTCGCCCTTTCCAGACTTTGCCTTCGCAGGTCGCCCACGGGCCTTCGGCTTCACTGGTTCAATCCCAACTGCGTCCTCGACGGCAGGTTCTGGGGTTTTCTTTGCGGCAGCGCGACCGCGAGGCTTGGTGGCGGGCTTGAGTGCTTCCTCTGCGGGAGCGGCCTCAGCGGCCTTGGAGCGAGCAGACTTGCCACGCTTGGGTGCTGATTCCTCGACAACTTCCTTAGTAGCCTTCGCGGCTCGGCCAGCTTTTCGGCCAGCAGTGGTCTCGCTTGGCTTAGCGGCAGCTGGCTCCTCAGCCTTGCGTGCTGTACGTCGCTTCTTGGATGGAGGTTCAGGTGCCTCTACCTCTGCCTCCGGGTCGGGCGCTGTTCGCTTAGATCGGCCACGCTTAGTGGTGATCTCTGCCGGTGCATCCTCGGTAGGCTTCGCAGCTGCTCGGCCACGTTTCTTTGGAGCCAGTTCGGGCCCGGACGCGGCATTTTCTGTCATCTTTGTGGCGGTCTTGGTTGCTCCACGCTTCTTCGCAGGCGCAGGCTCTGCTGCAGGCTCTTCAGCGGCCTTTGAGGCAGCTGCCCTTCCACGTCGTTTAGGGGCTGGCGCTGCTTCTTCTTCTGTGGCAGACTTGGCAGCCCGACCGCGCCTCTTGGGTGCCGGCTGCTCTGCCGCGGTATCTTCAGGAGCTGCCGCGCGACCTCGCTTTCGTGTCTTGGGCTCAGGAGCGGATTCCTGGGCTGACGTCGCATCCACTTTGGCAGGACGGCCACGTTTTCTAGGAGCTTCGACAGGAGCTTCTTCCTTAGGCTCTGCGGCAGCTGCGCGACCTCGTTTTGTAGCAGGTTGAGCTTCAGCCTTGGCGGCAGAAACAGAAGAAGCAGCAGCAGTATTCCTTGTCGGTCGGCCTCTCTTGGCAGGAGAAGGAACAGCGCGTGACTTGATAGCGCGTGTGCTTTTCTTGGTAGTAGTCGCATCCTCAGCTGCATCAGCAGCTCGAGGTGCACGGCCAGCACGCTTAGGTGCTTCAACTTCTGGCAGAACTTCTTCTGATGGCTGTGGAGGGTTCTTTGGTGGTCGGCCACGTGGCCTGGGGGTTGTCGCAGGTGTTGCGGCTGCTGCTTGAAGTCCAATGGCTGTCTTGGGGGTTCGAGTTGTGGTAGCCTTTCGAGGTGTAGTGATGGCCTTGCTGGCACTAACGACTCGGCGACCTCTAGCGGACAAGGGCTTCGACGCGCTCGAGACGACGTTTGGAGTGGCATCCGATTTTCTCGGTCGGCCTCTCTTTGCGGTGCCCGGGGGAGGAGCCGGAGTGGCTACAGCATCACTTTTTCGCGGCCGTCCTCGCTTTTTGGGGGTCTCATCGGCAAGAGCACTTGCAGGCATAGACTTCCGAACACGCTTTGCAGCGGACGTAGGGGGTTTCCCAACTGCGGGTGATGTTGGCGCAGAAACAGTGCTGCGACGTCCGCGAGCTGGCTTCGCAGCAGATCCCGCAACATTACCAACAACATTTTGTGTGCTGCGTCGGTCTCGCTTCGCAGATGGTGCTGGCGCAGGTTCATCGGCGGACGAGGTCTCTTCGTTGGGCGCAGGAATCTGGGAGTTGAAGGATGCTTTTTCAGGCTCAGACATGGACTTGAGCTCGACAACTAGGGAAGGAGTTGAGCTTGATCTTTCAGGTTGATCTGGTTGAGAAGACATGGCCCTTCGAGCCTGGGAGTCATCTGGCTGAGGGGTTGCGACAACCGCGGGAGGCGGTGCTGACATGCGCTTCATAATTCCTCGCCCTACAGAAAGCAATGCAGATTTGAGTGAACTAGGGCCGGCCGCAGGAGCGGGACCAAGCTTCGGTGATTTCAATTGATCTTGTGCCGGGGTTTCTTGGCCAGTGGTGCCATTGTTGTTGTCGTCGCTTGGTGGCTCAATGGGTGTCTCGGTGGGTGTCGCTTCAATACGGTCGGTCTCGGCATGCTCGGCAGCACTATCATGCAATTGCTGGGATGGAGTTTCTTCGGGCTGCTGCTCTGAGGACTGTACAATGGTCTCGGTGTGCTCATGAATCTCAATTCGCGACTCCTCCACGACCGGCTCGGGAGCGATAGTTTCATCTGGACCTGCTTCCTCGACGGTACCTGGCTGAACAACGGAGCTTTCCTGAGCTCGTACAGCCAATTCTTGCGACAGCGAAAATGGGGCGCGTTCGGGAGAGGTAACCTTATGCGCGTCAATGGGTTCTTGTAGCGCGTGCTTTTCCGGTGAGGTAGAGAAACGCGAGGGCTGCTCGTGTAGAGCAGAAACATCAGGCGACTCGAGATTATCGCTGTCGAAGGTAGCATCAAGCCCCGATGCATCGCGCTGCCAAGGCCAAGTAGGCGCGGGACCAGGGCTCAATCTATGTGAAGGTGTAGCTTCCGCGGGGGCGTTACGAGGCATGAAAAGGGGATTGAATAGCGGAGAAGCCTCTGGACGATAGGACTCGGCAAAAGAAGCATCATCAGCTTCAGTCATGGTGTTGGGGGCACCGGGCGATGAAGATGCAACCGCGACGCGCTGACCAAAGCCGAGCCAGTTTGAACCAGAGCCAGAGCCTGAGCCTGAGCCTGAGCGGGCATCTTGCCCAAAGTTAAAGTCCATTGTCAGTAGTGAAGGTTTGGATAGGACATTAAAGATAAAGAGAGGTCGGATTTGTCGCGATGGAAAAAGAATTGGGTTTGATGTTGATCTTGTTGTTTACTCGATTGATTTGCATGATGATGTATGATACAGCCGACCTCGTGTTGCGACGCGCGCGTCACGTTGTGAGGTGAGCGCGCGACTAGAGTGATGTCCCACTTTTTATTGTTAGTTGATTACATAACATTACATTCCCTGTCTTTGGTCTGTTTGCATGCACTTGCAGTTGACAATTGATCTGGGTCTTGGCGCTTGGCATTTGAGCTTGGCATCAACGTCGTCGCTTGTTCGTCAACGTCGATTTGACTGTTAGCGTCTACCAGATGAGATAAGATGAGATGAGATGAGATGAGATAAGGCCCGGTTTCAAACGTCAAGACATGGATGGTCCATTTACGATACGCATGTCTCGTCAGGTTCGTATCAACCGCTCGATGCATCTCCTCACCACACTGCAAACCTTATTGGGACTCTTATTAAGAGGCCCAGTTGCACCATAACGGCTGCTCTCTCGCTTTCAAGCAGTGTCGCGTCGGTCGGCGTATCAACTCGAGATGTGATGGGTTCATCAAATAGACAGCTGCGCTAGAGACACCTCCCCATACAATTAATAGCAAAGCAGTCCCGCATTCTCGCAACATCCAATCCACAGCATGTGACGCGGATCTTGCACTGCCACCGCCCAAAGCCCAAACAGGGAGTCATCAACCAAATCGCCCAACTCTTTGCTCATCGGCAATGCCTGCCAGTGACGTTTGATCGCCCTAATCAGGTATCCGAGGTGTCCTCCCACGCCCTCTCAGGGTCCCTTTACCGCTGTTCCCCTGTCAAGCACGAGTTAAGCTCATGTTGCTGCGCTTCTCATCGGCCGTGCTCAACAAGTGCCGGATACAACCCTGGTCAGGACTCAGCAGAGGTTCTTTCTTAACACGGCCGTGACAATGTCTAGTCTATTGTCTCGAAATTAGTGTGGCCATGTACAGCCACGTTGTTAAACGGCCGGGCTCTATTGTTGATGCACCACTTCCGCTTCCGCAGATAGCTTCATTTACTGGCATCCCGGCTTCTCCGTTTGGCAACAATTCGCTCAAACACTGCCCGCTCCCACTCTCATCGCTCAAACGAGTTGGTCTGCAACCTCCTCACTCTTTCTCCTCGGAAAACGGCACAGAATATCCAGACTCTGCGCCCGCAAGCTTGCAAACGGCCTTGAAACACCTCCTCTCTCGGCCTAGGGCGTCGTCTACGGCGTTTACGCCAAACAGACAACCATGTGGCGCCCCAGTCTGAATTTTGTCAAGTTGCATTGTGAGTGTCCAACGCCGAGACGTCTGACAGGATGCGGCTGACAACGCTGCTTGGCGGCTCCAAGACATCTACATCATATGCATGGGTTTATCCAGCTTCCTCATCATCTATCCCAAAGGCAATCTCAGCGCCATCGATGCTTATTTCTTTGGAGTTAGCGCCTCGACCGTTACCGGTTTAACTACGTGGGCCATTTTCTAGAACATCCATCGACGCTCAAGGGTGGTTGCTAACCATACGTCCAAATTAGAGTCGATGTTCCCCTGCTCAGGACGTACCAACAGTTGTTCCTCTACTTCGTGCCCCTTGTCTGTAATACTGTGATTATCAACACCATAGTCGTCGTTGCGCGCCTCATCTGGTTCCGGAGATACCTAAAGAAGGCTGGTCAGTCCATCATTCAACATCTGCTTGACGGGTGGTTGCTAACGTTCCCGGTGCGCAGCTCCCGCTCTGGTGGGCCGACGTAGACCTGTAGACCCGGATCCCAAGGATGACCCTGAGAACGGTGCCGAGCTTCCCACCTCGGAAACCCCTGGCCAACGGCCTGCCCTCACACGGGCTGTGACTGACCGCACTCATAAGAATGCTGCAGAACATGATGCGCTTCCGCGGATCGAGGCCCGAAGTCGAACAGATCCGGCTCCTGATTATCCAACTCAACGCTCCGTAGGACGTATTGCACCGACAATCAAGGAAGACCAGGTGAAAGAACGAGACGATGGCCAACAAGAGGCCAGGATCACTTTTGACCCTTCAGCCGATCGTCATCCTCGGCGTGAACAGCAGGAGGCAACCCTCTACATCCCCGGACCTCGCGCTCGTGACCAAGGTATGTTATTATCGACTCCTCATGCTGCATCAACTGACGTGTCTAGGACTACCTCTGGTTGAGTTGAACAGTGGTCGTCCTTTTAGCAGAGATACTCGAGATGGTAAGGCACTTAGCACTCCATGTCCCTTTGCACAAGGATCCGCTAACCATCGTTCTAGAGGACATCATCGAGCCTCTTGCACGTACCCAGTCTACCCCTATAGGTACTCTTCGCCGTCGCCGCAGCGCTGGTCTCAGCCTGGCCCAAGTCCGATCTGTAGAGCGTGTTGCTACCGTTGCTACATCACTGTTTGTCATCGGCAACTCTGCCCAAGGTCCAAAGGAGCGTCCACTAACTAGAGCGCCGACACTTGCTGTGGGAGACTTTCCTCGGCTGTCGCGTGAGGTCACAGTCGGACGTAACTCAATATTTCACAATTTATCGTCAAAGGACCGAGAGGAGCTGGGTGGGATCGAGTACAAGAGCTTGAAGCTATTACTTAAGATCATTGTCGGTAAGTTGTCGGGTTATGGACCAGGGAGAAGATGCTGATGAGTCCAGGGTACTATGTCAGTCTTCACTGCATTGGCGCCATCTGTCTCATAGGATGGATTCAGTATGCCCCTGACAAGTATGTCGATTACCTTGCGGAATGTGGGCAAAACAAGATCTGGTGGTAAGGCTTCCTCTCTTTGATCACAAGTATATGTTGTTCTCATCCGTTATCCAGGGCCATTTACTCTGCTCAAACAATGGTCACCAACTTGGGTTTCACCCTGACACCCGACTCGATGATCACTTTCAATGATGCCCCAGCTCCGCTTCTGATCATGAGCGCTCTCGCTCTCGCTGGCCACACCTTTTACCCTGTCATTCTCCGCCTTATCATTTGGGCCACGTCAAAAGCCATTCCCAAACAGTCCTCGCTTCAAGAGCCTCTGGCCTTCCTTCTCAATCACCCGCGTCGCTGCTACACCCTACTTTTCCCCAGTGGGCCAACATGGGCGCTCTTTGGCATCCTTGCCCTCCTCAACATCGTTGATATTCTCTTCATCATCTTACTTGACCTGGATAATCCGACCGTCACTGTCCTTCCTGGGTGGCAGAGATTCTGCGCCGCTGTGTTTCAGGCCGTGAGCTCCCGGCATACCGGTACGGCCAGTTTCAATCTGGCCAACGTGAACCCAGCCGTGCAGATGGCTTTGCTGGTCATGATGTACGTTTCCGTCTACCCTATCTCCATCGTAGTTCGATCTTCGAACACGTACGAGGAGCGCTCGCTAGGGATATATGAGCAAAATCGGCAGTATGACGAGGAGGATGGCGGGTCGTACTTTGTGACCCATCTACGGAACCAGCTCAGTTTTGATTTGTGGTATATTTGCCTTGGATTATTTTGCATCTCCATAGCTGAGCACAACAAGATCATGGATGGCAGCGACCCAGTGAGTACCATTGTTGCACCAATGTCTTGTTCGGCGCTAAATGATTGCAGGCATTCACAATGTGGCCCATCTTGTTTGAAGGTGTCTCGGCATAGTAAGTACAAGCAAGTTCCTAGTATACGAGCAGTACTGATTGTTCCAAAGCTGTAACGTTGGCCTGAGTTTGGGATATCCCACCATTACATCATCCTTTTGCACTGAGTTTTCTACGTTTAGCAAGCTCATCATCTGCGCCATGATGGTTCGAGGACGCCACCGCGGGCTTCCCTACGCCTTGGATCGCGCTATTGTCCTCCCGACGGAGAAATCTTTAGGCGCTGAGGCTAGCACTCAGTCCCATGAATCGCATGAGTCTCATGAGCATCGCGAGTAGCAATAGATTAGACAGATTTCTTTCAGTACATGTTGTCAGAAGAGAGGCTGGATACGGATGTTTCAGGATTCTTCTATGTCTTATAGTATCGTCTTTTTCCTCTTTCATTGGTGGATCGCCAGGCCATACTTAGAAGGCGCTCGGTAGATAGAGTGGGATATTCGCAAGGTTCTGGACAGACAGATCGAAAGACTTTCAAGCTAGATATATTCAAGACAGTTGAATTTTGATTCACGAGTTTTATCTATAACGGTTTAGCTGAACTGTGCGTCCGTTATCGCTGTCAACGCGGAGTAAGACAGCGACGAAATTTTGATGATAGGATAGTAAGTCTTTTGATACTGCTGCTCAAGTTTACTGATGCTCGTTTCTACCAAGTAGTAGTGTTTAAACCTGACTGGGCGTTGCAATGAAGCTCAACACATACATTCAGATCTGCACACAAACTTGCGACTTTCACCATGTAGGAAGAATCATTCTCGGGTTTCAAACACTTATGAGTGCCTCCCGATGTTCGATTTTTAGTGGTCATCAACCACATTTTCTGATACCCAACTTGTTCCTACCAGCTATCGCGCTATCTAATCCCGCTGTCCACTTACCCCCAGTTCATCTTCCAGTGACCATCGACGAAGATAAGCCATGCTGCTTGGTCATAGTCTACAGGAGGCTATACTGTGCCCGTCTGGTGTTCGATATTGTAATTCAGTTGATGTAGATGCATTAGTGATAGTCTCGAGATAACAGTTACAATGGGTTTGGGGCAGCAGGAACCACAAAGATGTATTCGGGTCTTAGTCTTGGAAAGCTGTCATATTCGAACACTAGGATCCTCGCTTATTTCTGTCATGAAATTTCAAGTTTTGTCTTGTGTTGGGTTATGATAAAGCTCAAATTTTGAAATGGTGTCTGCCAACTAAATCAAGTTCTCAATGGATTGAATGATATTTTGTCCATCTATAGTCAGCTTCAGGTACAAGAAGATGAGCACAAATATCTAACCGGATGTAACCATGGAGATAACCACCGTTGAAAATCAAGGACTTTTGCTTCAGTTCCAGAAATAAACTTGAGACACTACTGTGGACTACGCCGTTGACCAAGGCTTCATCCAATCAAGGTGTGTATAAGAAATGACAGATGCATCGAGTAGGCATAGGCTTCGCCATCATCAAGCAGCCTTGAAAGTAGCAGCTCTTGAATTAATCGGCAGAATATACACTGTTGGATATGCTCTTCTAAAAATAAAATCTGGAGCTTATATCAAGTTAGCTTACCCTTCTGGTACACTAGTCCAGAAAACGTCGATCAACAATATAAAGATTAGAATACCATTCTACTGACAAGGAAGTGAGAATTCCCCGATGAATTGCTCCAATCATCCAGCCAGTTTGGTCTACAGAGATGTACATGTCAATATCAAGACTCCTAGTTCTATTCTACATTGTAGGCAGTGACCACTTTCTGGCTTCAGAGGTTCAGCCTTCTGTGTGTTTCACTTGACGCTTGGTAATTATACGTGCATGACACGCTTATCTTGATCAATGACTTTCAAATAAGTCTCTCATGTATTGTTTTCCCATATGTTCTCATAGTACTTCCCTAGCAATGCATCTCACCTAATATCTAAAGACATTCTTGAGCCTTGCGGCTTCGTGAAGTTAAGCTTTGTAAGGCGATCGTTCTCGGGCGATAGAGTAATATCTAGAATGATATCACAGAAAAACTACCTCTAATAGCGAGTTGCCAGTAACGGTCTGATCTGTTGCCATAGGTATCGTCACTAAATAAGCAATTCCCCCCTTGGATAAGCAGTTTGAATAGCGGAAGAGAGGTATGATTTTAGCACTGGGTAAGTATTTAGGGTGGTCCTGGAATAAGATAAGCCTGTCAATCCTTTTCTGGGAACCCATAGATCATTCAGTTACCATGAAAAAATAATAGGTGGGAAACAAGTGGCGTGATGGCTGTGCTTCTTGGCTGAAGCCAGACCCTTGCTTCAGGGACTAGAATCAGTCGCAGGAAAAACTCGACCTGAAAGTCAAGATATCCCTCTGGCAGGGAGAAAAACACGAGGTACTCAATTACGCACTGAGGTCCCCGAGGTGAAATTCTGATAGGCCTGATGAGTGTTTATATGTCTTTTCATCATCAAGCTACGGCCATTGCAGCCCAATAGACCCCTGCTATTGTCTTTTTGCTCAATCCCACGTTCCATTCGACACCCCCAAATTGATGACTGCTTCGATTGATAGGCTGGACTAAAAAGAGAGAGGCTGAGTGAGTGCATGTTAACCAGGGATGATACTCCTTTGGGATGGGGCAGTAAGCCTGTTGAAACCAGAATTACCGGGGGGGTTCGATGCCTGGCAGGGCCGACCTCACGACATCAAAAAGGAAGATGGTCCCTATTGCTGACACTTGTTTTCCCTCCGTAGCTTGATTTTGTGAGTTCCTCTGCGTCGTACGGCTCGAGTGAACCAAAGACATTTGCAAACCCTGGGTCGATCCCTATCACTCGTTTGGCATCTCTCTTTGCATGGCCTATTCTCGGCCCTCTCTTAAAACCATGCGTTCGTTTTTAGTGCCCCTCGTCTCACTGCTTAGCTTCATCATCCACGTCCAATGCGAAAGCTACTTCATCCTTCCTGCAACGTTCGACGACACGGATAAAGACCACAACAACCCGCGGTATGGGATAGGCGAGAACATCAAGGTCAAATGGATAACCGACCTTAGGGAGACGGCCATGAGGGTCGTGCAATATTATCCCAATAAGACACAAGCGTGGTACTGGATTGAACGTAAGCGTAGTCTCTGACCTGCCGCTGACACCACGCTCACACGAGACCTTGCAGAAAACACCACGGATAAGACCAGCTCTTGGACCGTAGCCTTCGACTCTGAGAACGAATTTAATAAAAATGCATATGGTGGCGATGACTGCGTGTTCTGGTTTGAGTTATACCGAGCTCAGGACGGCAACGACAACGACGCTGTCGTTTTGTCTCGAAACTTCAACGTTAGCATATCAGATGCCAGCGAATCTACTAGCTCTTCGATATCTCTTCCCACATCATCCCACTCTTCAGCAAGTTCCGATTCAGATTCAGAGTCGGGGCTCTCGGCTGGAGCTGGCGCAGGTATTGCCGTTGGGGCAATTCTCGGTGGTCTGTTGATCGGTGGATTCGGGTTCCTCGCCTGGAGGTATTTCCGAAAAGACAAAGGTGCTGGATATCAACCGCCGAGTGAAGACTATGCTCATCAGCAGCCAGACGCTCCAAACCCAGCAGCACATTATTCCGGATATCAATATTCATCACCGCAGCAAGATCCTGCTATGATAAAGCCGGAGTTATCGAGTGAACCCGCAAGACTTTATGAAGCACCATGATAGTAGAGTGTAAGGGCACTTATCCTCCTTTATAATAATCTGGTGTGAATTACTATCAGGTAATAGATATCTTATCTAATAATTAAATTTTTAGGGTTAGTTTAGAATAGCATTTGATTATTTACTATCGTATTCTTGTTTTGAAGATAATGCCCAGTCTTCAAAGATGGCAGTTGGTCAAGAAGACATGCTGCACGAAACATAAGGATTCGATCTGTGGTCGTTGTTCAAAAGTGTGGCATCTCTTAGAAAGAATCAGTTGCTATTCTGGATATCCCAAAATTCAATAGACCCGTGCCGTTATATGAAAGTCCTGTAATAGTTAAGACTATGGCTATCGTTAGCTCCTAACCGACCAGCCGACATAATGTGACAAGATGTAAAAGGTCGAGATTTGGATTTGTTTGCATGAGTTTGATATCAATTATAAATAAATAGTAATAAGATATCAAAGGAGTTCAGGGAGGAAGATAGCTTGGGGATATTTCAATAAAATCAAGAGAGGGGATAGGAGGTCTCGTGCCTAAGCAGGTTCCTACCATTCACACAGCATTAAATAAGAAGTGACAGAACAACTATGGGACCATTTTATGATGATCTTGATATAATTTCATGCAGCAGGAGTTATACTAAAGCAAGTGGATCCCATCTTTATGTATTAGAACATATATTCTATGCAAAAAAAACACATCTTATAATATATTCAATGGTAAGGTCCCCTCTACTCTCCACACACCACTATGTTTATACATATTAAAGTGACGTACATGAATGCACAAGGACCGATGCATCAAGCTTTTTTAGATATTTACTAAATATCGAATAGGGCTGATACATCTAATGAAAGCTCATGTTCTGAGAACAGAATGTCCATACCCTTGGGTCGAGTCCAAGAAACCTCGCCGTTAGCTAGAGACATGGTGACTTGTTTTGGATTGGACCAGCACTCTCTTATGGTAACATCTTGGGCCAGATCCTGGCTGGCCATGTTCCTTGAGCGTATCGGGCGCATGTTGCTCGATAGCAATCTCCTTGCCGACGACTACAGTTACTATTGAAATTGACCTCGTTAATTATATCTCCTATGTCGGGCAAGTACCAATCAACTATTGGCCACCTACATCTCCTCCATTCATCAGCGCTACAGGGTAGCGATGAGGCAAACAGAATCTAGATCTGCATCGCCGGGCTTCTAGAAGAATTAAGCTTTGCAAAAATTCCAATAAAACGGAGACCAAACCCACCTCTCAACCACGCCAAGGATCAAAGGAGCAATCACATCCGCGACGATGAAGAACAATGCCGTTATCCGTAGCTGACTGCCCGAAACACCCCGGCCCATCTCAAATTGCACCATTGGATCTGGCGATGGCGTCGATACGAGCTTCTAGAACTGTTTATCAGCTCGTCGATTCTCGCCAAGTTAAAAAAAAAAAGGCTTCTCTCTCTCTGCTGTGTTAGTAGTAGATCCCCATCAAACGCTTTTCTAGAACAGAGGCGCCAAGATGAGCGGTGACATTCTTGCTGGAGTCAAGTCGGCCCCCACAGCGGACGTCGAGACGTCGACACCACGGGGGAAGCTCAGCGACAACCATGGTGATCTCGTGACGGCCACCGAGGAGCAGAGTCTCCAGCGCGGTCTGCGCGAGAGGCATCTATCTATGCTGGGTATCGCGGGCGCCATTGGAACCGGTCTCTTTCTCGGTCTGGGTCAGTCTGTGCAAACTGGTGGTCCCTTGGGCGCCCTGCTAGGATATGCCACCGTCGGTCTCGTCGTATGCGCAGTCCAGTTCGCTCTGGGAGAAGTCGCTGCGCTGTTACCGGTTACTGGAGCCTTTGTTCGACACGCCGAGTTTCTTGTCGATCCAGCTTGGGGCTTCGCTATCGGATGGAATCTCGTCTATGGAAACGTCCTCTCCATCCCCTCTGAGATCACGGCCATCTGTGTCTTGTTCGAGTTCTGGACCGATATCAACCCGTCGCTGTGGATCGTCATCTTCATCATCCTGACCACCGTCGTCGGTCTCTGCTTCGTGCGCGTCTTCGGTGAGGTGGAGTTCTGGTTCGCCCTCCTCAAGATTCTCCTGGTTGTCTTCCTCATCATCCTGGGCTTGGTCATCAACTTGGGTGGCGTTCCGGGCACCGAGCGCATTGGTTTCAGATACTGGAAGAACCCAGGACCATTCGTCGAGTACATTGCGACTGGAAGCTGGGGCAAGTTCCTCGGGTACTGGTCCGTCATGACGAGCGCAGTCTTCTCCTTTGCCGGAGTAGAGTCCATCGCCATGGCTGCTGCCGAGACACGGAACCCTCAGCGTGCGATCCCCAGGGCCTGCAAAAATGTCTTCATCCGAATTCTCGTCTTCTATATCCTGGCCATTCTCATCGTTGGTATGCTGGTCAGGAGTGACGATGAGAGGCTCAACGACCAGTCTGGATCCGCAGGCCAGAGTCCCTTTGTCATTGCAGCTTCCGCAGCCGGTATTCCTGCTATTCCATCCGTTGTCAACGCCGTCGTCATCACCTCTGCGTGGTCAGCTTCAAATCAGAGCCTTCTCGCCGGCACCCGTGTCTTGTACGGTCTGGCCCTCAAGCGACAGGCGCCCAAGATCTTCCTCAGGACGACTCCGTGGGGTGTGCCATACGTTTGCGTTCTCTTCTTTACCTGCTTCATGTTCCTCAGCTTTATGAGTCTGTCAAGCGGAGCCATGACCGTCTTTTGGTGGTTGGTCGATCTGACTGCGGCTGGAGTTTTGGTCTCCTGGTCTTCGATTCTGCTCAACCACATTCGACTGCGGCTGGCTATGAAGAAGCAGGGCATTTCTATTGAAAGGCTCCCATGGCACAACTCTTGGACTTGTAAGTGATCTAGATTATAGGCAACTAGAATCTTGCTAACACTGACGGTGCAGTCTACTCTTCGTGCGCGGGACTGTGCATGACACTGCTCATCTTGTTCACAGGTGGTTTCCGTGTATTTACCAAGGGCAACTGGGATCCTGTTGGATTTGTATCATCGTACTTGTAAGTGTTGCCCGAGACAAGAGATTTAGACATAGTGCTAACAAGATCGCAGAGACATCCCTCTCGTAACCGCGGCGTACTTGATCTGGAAGTTTGTCAAGAAGACGAAGATCGTATCGCTATCAGAGATACCTCTTTCAGATGCCTTTAGGAAGTCGGAAGAGGATCATGAAGTACTGAGTGCTTAAGTTTATGGGATTATAGTACACCCAAGTGTGGATAAGTGGACATTGAGGATAGATTAATAGCAATGACTGTCAATCGGTCGTTTCTCACGATCCTTTCTTATGGTCAGACGAGCCTCCGTCTCTCATCCCGTGATGCTGCTACATTTTTGCTCGATACTGATGATGCGTAACCCTACCAGCTCTGACTTCTCTTTCCAGTTCTTCAGGGGCAGCACTGATATGCTTACTCACATTTGTATACATTTCTTACCCTGATAAAGCAGTTCTAGATGGATAACATCGCGCCTGTCAGATCAATAGCCATGGTGCAGCGGACGATACCTATTCATCGCAATTATGCCAAAGGTTACGGTTCACATATTGATCGCTAACCTCGAGACATGAATGTTCCCAGCATCCTCCTTCGCATATTCACACTTGAGTTGCACCATGTCACCACTTTGGGCTCAACAACACCTCAAACTATGATCAAGGGGTTTCTCTGGTCAACATGCACGTCACAGGGACAGGGCAGAGGGAGAAAACATGAGATTGTCGTACTAGAATGGGTTTTACAGTCTGAGTGTTGAAGCATCCAGAAGACCGCTCGTGCTGGGATGCGGGCCCTGATTGTCGTACTTCACATCTGGTCTTCATACCATCAGTAGCAATCAAGTTGCCCATATATAAGAATATTCGCCTAGCAAACAGGAGAAGTCATCCGTGATGAACCCTCCAAGATGCAACCCTCATTGCCGAAGGAGTGTGAAACAACGGCAAGAAGCTGGGGACCAGAGGCTCTCAGACGTGATCATGTTACAGGCACAACACTCTTCCACAGGTGAGAAGCTACGGTGTGAATGCTTCATTCTGTCAGCCTATGGTCTGAGAATCATGCAGGCTTCGTTTCCCACGTGTACTTTTCGCGCAGTGAACAGGCTGTCGGTTGTTTAAGAAACCTGATCATTGCTTGGACGACCAGGGCGAGTTCTGTACATACAAGAAAAGTACCAGACATCAAGGTCTATAGTATAAGACACGTACCTTGTCTTAATATTACGAGTATAAACAAATTCTCACATATGGGCTCGCTTTTCTTTTCACTTGAACCTCATGAGCCTTACGCATCGAACCAGCCAAGTAAACATTCACTCACGTCTCTCACAGCAGCAACGCATGTAATTCACCTCAACGGCCAGTATTGATTGACTAACAGAACAAGTGAGGTATCAACTCAAGGGAGCGTATTATTCATCACTTGCTTCTTGTTAAGATTGAGGCTGCGGTACTTCTCTGCCCGAGTTTGCCAGAATACATGCAGGATGTCTCTCAGGAGCATATTTCCACTCCCTTGCTAATGTCCACAAAACATACTTCTCTCTGCATCAATGGTCTTTTGACGGTCGATCAATACTGGTCCAGCTGATCTCAGGGACAACGGCAATCTCCTGACTGATCTCATCTTCTCACACTCGTCCTCCAGCCCTCACCTTCGAGCACTCACTTTCTCGGCAGCAACACCACAATGATACAACAACCAGATTGAAGGGTTTCTTCGCGTCTGTTTCGGTTCGAATAAAAGTTCAGCGGCTTAAGCCAAACACCCCTCCAGCCGCTGTCTATGACTTGCCGAAGGACTACAACGCGCAACTCCTACGCAATAAACTCTAAGATTACGATCGTGACCAGCCATCCCCTAGAACAATCTCCCCTCGCCCGAGCCTTCTTGAATGAAGCACGTATCTATTCTACTCGACTGAAACACGGACAAGACGTCCCGACGCTATGTAACGATGGCTCGTAGTATGACATGATAGAGCTCGCATGTACAACCTTAATTAGAGCCCTTATGCACAAGTCCATTTCAGCTCTGCAAATCTCCAACAATAGCAGCATAGCCCCCAAAGTCAAAAGGCTGATGCTTTGATGACGATCCCCCACAACTGAATGTGAGCTTGACTCGCGGTCAGTGAAACGTGACACCTCCCCTTGGAAACTATCGAGCAAACAGAGTTTCGGTCCGTAACAAGAGAAGAAGCGCCTTAGCGAGCTTAGTTGCTGTACTCTAAGATACCTTACTTTAGCTTACTAACAAGCTCGCAGCATTTGGCAATGAAGCCGCATCGGGGCCGAGAACAGAATTTGCAGGCCACTCGCTATAAGTCATGAGTCGTACAACAGCAGCAGAGCAAATGATACTCGCCCGTTGATGGCTAAGAACAAGTTTCAGATCCTTTACTCAAGGCGCTTTGGCGTTATCTCGCGGCTAAGCGGGAGCCACGACGTGCACAAGAGATGGGCTCTTTTAGCCTCTTGGTTTGACAGGCAGGTCCGTGAGTATCATTATGTTGATGTTCGGCGCCATCCGGTGGGAGTCTGTGGCCACCGGCCACAGGATCTACGATCACAGCTCGGACCGAGTTGTCGAGTAAAGTCAAAGTTGATAGATAGAAATATACATAGATATTGACTCTTGGAGTTTCTGTAACTGTACTGTACTGCACTCAATTACTCTGTATGATGTAGATAACTGATCCCGAGTTCATGTTTCGTAAGTTACCGGATCCTGACGATGAACAACTAAGAGCGTAACCTACTTGCCAGGATTGGCGATTCTCTGAGAGTTGGCGTCTCACCAAGAGGTTGGTGCTGGCTCAGGCAGAGAGTTGATTAGCATTAGTCACAATTTTAACACTGCAAATCACAACTTAGACGATCCATCACCATCACCATCACCACCAGCCTCAGACTAAACTAACAGAGCCAACAACTACGGAGTACGGCAGGCAGAGTTCAGCCCTGGCGTGATACTTGCCTCGATAGCCATACACAAACTCGTGCAGGCCACGCTTCGCTAACATTCCAGTCATCACATCTCCCCGAACCCATCATCCTCTGCCCCCCGTCGTCTCCGTCGTACCACGGGCCTCGCTCTAGTCAAGGTCGGGAGTCTAGTTTAGTTTAGCAGGGCCACACGAGCACGAGCACACACCCACTCCCCGAACCATGATCGGCAACTGGCGCTGGAACTTGCTAGTTCGTTCCGCGTAAACGCACCACTCGCTTCCCCAAGACCGCCAAGCAAGTTTGTCTGTCTCTCTCTCTGTCTCGCAAGAAAGGAAACCAAAAATTAGACTCTGGGAAGCAAAGCGAGCCTCGTGGCTTTGAGTTTTTGCCCCCCGGAAACAACCAACCTCTACTCTCGGGAATGCGATGTGATATTGGACGGCGCAAACATGCGCATTTGTCAAAAGTCGCATCTTTTCTTTTTTTGACGTTGACGTGCAGAGAGGAATGCCAATGCCACCGAGTGGCCCGTCCCCACGATTCTACCTTTTTTTTGACAGCGTTTACAAACACTACCCCCTGGTAAGTTGGTAACAAAGGAAAACATTCCTGGTCCAAACTGCTTTCGGGGGATACTATGAGACATTTACCGGTGCTATACACGAAACATGGACCTGAGACATTCCTAGTCTTTTCAGCGGTGAGGCCAACAGACTATCGATTCTCCAACTACGGCCTTGTTTACTGTTCTAAGGTGAAGAAAGACAATCACTGTCTGCTAGTCACGGACGACGTAGAAGAGTAAACGGTTCAACATGGTTCCGTTCCCATGCTTGTCTCACCATTTTTTGCTTGTTACAGTTTGAAGAGTGTGTTGGTACTCTGTATACGGGGATCAGCAATCAGCCCAAAGCCTGCTTGGACCAACCCTCCAGATAGACAAATTGTGACGAAAACGTGCTCGTCTGATGATCCATCACTTGCAACAGCTCTCTTTCTACACAATCATGTTTCCTTGAATAGCTTCCTCCCATCACCACCTTCACTGAGTGTGAGCGTGAGTGTGAGCAGTCAAGTCCACATCCGTGAGATTGCTTAGAATCAGAATCCATCGCCCCAATAATCGTCTCGGACTCATCACGCTACCCTCCTCAAGCCCGCCTCACCTTTTCCCCCGTCTTGAGCCCGTGATTCGTCGTTTCTCATATCTCCACACATCCATTCCAGACCCCAAAACCCATGCCTCCAACGCAATGCCGTTCGCCCTAACTAAGCAACCCCTGTTCATTGGCCGCCACGTTCTCGCCTTGTTTTTCTTGTTGTCTTTGCTTTTTTTAAAAACAAGCGTTGGTTGTAACGCCCGCCCCACGATGCACAAGGATTCGCACTCTGCCCAATCTCGTGGGCTGAGACAGGGATGCTAAAGTGATAATCTGCAGCGTCAAAAGTTGCTTTCTGCTGCTTTAGCTCTCGTGCAGGTCGAGACGGGAGCACCGCAGTCTGGTGTGGTAGACCAGGGGACTAGATAGTTGAAACCTTGGGCGATGGGTTGTGGACACTTGATCCATCACTCCGTGTTGGTGATAAGAGGCTATTCTGGACCATCATCGTTCACGTTGCAGTCACATAACAAATTCGAAGGGAGGAGTAATAATGTGAGTGAGGTATCTCAAGGTCATATTTCATTCATTGATGGGATGATCGGCAGATGCCATCTTTCCCTCAGTAAAACGTATCTTGCGCAGCTTTGTGCGCTGTGGCTATCGAGCCGTATCATCTTAGCTCTAATCTTAGACAAGTCAAATCCTTGACTTTCCGTCTCTCTTCTTTTCCTCCCGCTGAAAACAAAGAGTTCCCCCCATCCGATCTGTCATGATGTTGATAGTAAAGAAGTGAAGAGAAGAGGTATCTCCGATCCCAATCAATTGCAAGCCATGGACATTCTTCCGCTTCTATCAAAAAAGACAGCGCCTTCCAGACAGGAATAATAGTAAAAAACGAGGAGTAAAAAACCAGTGTTCGTTTCCGATGCAATCGTCACTGTCCTCTGGATATCCGGTAACATAATGGGCTCCGATGGCAGACCACTCTTGGCCGGTAGAAAAAATAAGACAAGAACACGGATCGGACAAGTAACAACTCCATCTTCCAAGTATCTCTCTGTCTTTGCAGAAAAACATAAAAAAGATGCCTCCAGTAAATTCCCGATGCGCCAAACATCATGCTTCTACAACTGATATCTTGCCCATCCTCATAATATTCGAAAAGACAAAACTCCTCGCTTTTTGAATAGGTATTTTGTAACAAAAGAAGAAATTTTTGACAAAGAAAATGTTGAACAGAACCAAACAGATAAAATAAAGGTTGCTCCAAAAAGGGGAATACATGGCCGAAAAGAAACAATCCCGGACTGTCATTCATTGGGTCGTAAAAGTATTTTTGGTAGGCGTATCCTTGCACGGGTTTTGTTTTGGGTTCCAGTTAGTGAGTGGTGTGTCCCCTGGTAGTAGGTAGGCGTTGCCAAGGGTTGATATTAAAACGTCGAGTAATATCCAAGGTAGTAGAAGAATCAAACAATGGTCCTGGGCCTATGGGGTTAGGGTCCCGGTGGTATCTCATCCAGGTGGGTTGCGTAATAATAGTAATAGTAGCGGCCGTTAAGCTGAAAGCGAGAACATGATGAACATGTCTCATGCTCTAGTAGCAGCCTTGAAACGTAGGCATGAAGGGGACCTGTTGATGAAAGGGTACATGGTGCTGAAGCATCGGCACATGTTGAACGTATTTTACCATATCCCAGATGGGGAAGTAGGATTTGGGTTGACAAGGAGCCTGAACGGGAACCTGAGCCTGGACTTGTACGGGAACCTGTTGGCAGAGCATGGGCTGAGGGGGAACGGCCACTGGGACGGGTACGGGCCCAGAGTAGTTCTGGGGCACGAATTCCTGGCTGTGGTAGATAAGTTGGTGTTCCTTGGGCTCCTCAGGGTCAAAAGTGTGTGGTGCAAACTCGGGGGGAGTCTGCGGCATCTGGCGTTCCTGGTCAAACTCGTCGTCCAGGTCGTCGATAGTAGAGTCGCTCGAGGTGAGTGAGCCCTCATCGTCCGAGGAGGCAGGCGACAGAGGTGAGTCGTACTCGTAGTCGTCGATAATGGCATCCTCGGAAGAAACGTATTCAGTGATGTGGTTTGGTGAGGCCGGAGGTGTCGGTGGTGAGACAGTCGACATGGGCGGCACGGTAAACATAGAGCAGGCCATGATCCTGGTTCGGAGCTCAGAAAGAGTAATCCGCTGCTCGGGAATAGGTTCGAAGATCCGTCCCAGAATGTCGTTCAGTTCATCCGACAGAGGGAGGATGGTCTTCAGGAAGTCCTTGGATCCGGCATAGGCCCTGTAGGTAGAGTCCTGGAAGGAGGCTTGTTTCCATGGGTTGCGTCCACAGGTAAGGTTGACAAGGATAACTCCAAGGCTCCAGACATCATTAGGGGCGCACAGGTAGTAGGGCTTCCTTGCAGAGGGGTCCAGGCATTCTGAAGAAAGGGAAAAAGAAAATATGTTAGTTGTCTGTCCACGCGAACCATATTGCAAGACGCAAAGGGGAGAATTGTCAAACGGGGATAGAGAAGGGGAAAGGAAATATGTACCTGGACTCATGTAGAAGGTAGAACCGCATCCGTAGTCCTCGGATCGATCATCAGAAGTAGCAAGGCCAAAGTCAGCCAGCTTAACGGTGTCTCCGCGGTCTGTCACCAAGATGTTCTCCGGCTTGAGGTCCCGATGGTAGATTCCCAGGTTGTGGCAGTGTTCAACGGCATCCAGGATTTGGAGAAAGATATTCCTTGAAAGTTCATCCTTACCAACATATTGACCGCGCTCAGTGATATTCAAGAAGAGATCGCCCTCGGGGCAGTACTCGAGAATAACATAGATGCAGTCAGGATCATTCACAATCTTGAGCATCTGGACCACGTTGGAGTGCTCCGATGCCTTCCAGTGAAGACGGATCTCGCGTTGTTGGTAGGCAAACTGCCGGTTTTCCAAAGGGGATCCATCGGGATTGAACTTGCTCAGGCACTTGACAGCGTATTTACCTCCGGTCTTAAGGTCGACAGCCAGGTAGACAACGCCATAGGCGCCAGTTCCAAGGATGTCAGTCAGCTGGAGAGTGCCCTCAAGCACACGGCCTAGCCTGGCCTCCGGGGCGAGAGGAATGCACCGGGTCTGGAAGTGTCGAGGTGCCGCGAAGGGCTGTTGAACTGTGCACTTGGGATGATCAAATCCGGGAGAGGGCGGAGGGGTTTGGTAACCGAACACGGCATGTTGCTGCATGTTATCTGATTGATATCGAACACAAATCCTAGAACTGGGTTGTTTGGGGTTGAGAAGTAGATCCTAGGGCCGGAAAGATATAATCCAAAACGGCGGCACAGCAGACAGAGAAAATGAAAAAGAGAAGAAAACACAAAAGAGTATTTTCCTACGGCCAGCAAAGGATCCTGATCCAAAGTCCAGTCCAAACGGGTCGTATTAAAAGATCCTGGGTTGAAATGTGAGTTGGTTGCGCAGTTGTAGGTGTGAGGTTCCGACGGCCGAGTCAACGGGTCGAGAGTAGGCAGGTTAGGATAATTGTGTCGGCCATCCAGAGATGTCGGTGGAATAGTTGTGGGTGAAGTCGACAAGAGGACCTAAAGGTCACGTCTGCGAAATAGCAGGACGGGAGTGGTGGAAGAAGGTGCCGGAAGGAGTGTCGTGAAAGTGGTGATAGAGGTTCCTCGAGCTAGATCCATCCAAGTTTGGAGATGGGCATAAGGCAGTAGATAACACTCTTCTAGCGGACAAGGACAAGGCGGACGAGCACAGAGCCAGACACACCTAGGACAAGAAGGACAAGATACGTACCCAGCTGCAAGTGCACGCCTCGGGTTTGGGATTGCGTGTGAGCATCCACTTGAACAGAGAGACCCCACCGCCTCATTAGACCCTTGTCGGGTTGGAGATTAGTGACATGGGGACCCTGTCTTGGCCTCGCTGTGCGTTAATGCTCTATTCTTGTCTAGGCGTGGAGTCAAAGAGAAGAAGAAGGGGGGGCGGCGTTCTTGGCTTGGCTTGACTTGACTTGAGGCGTCGACTTAGCTGGACAGGGATGGCGCCTCAGTGACGCTGAGCAATATACGAAAAGGCAAGGATCCGTTAGACAGTCGAATAAAGTGGCTCTCTGTGTCACTGCCTCCAGGCCACGACACACGACGGTCCTCTCAGGTCCCTCCCTGGCCCACCCTCTCTCTGGCTCTCGCTCTCAGCACTAACGCCATCCATCGGCCCACTGGTCGACCTACTGGGCTCGTCCAGTCACAGAGACGTCTCTGGTGGCAGATCTCTGGTGATGGAACCTGGGCGGTGCTCTGTGCTTTGTTCTGTGTGCTCTGCTGACACCCTGACACCCCGACACCCCCCCAAGTTGTGCTGTGCCGTCTCGACTTGTGCTGCGTGTCCTCACTGTTCTGTAACTTGACTGGTTCCTCTCCACCCGTCGGGCGAATCGTCATAATCAATGGCCCCCGTGATGAATCACAGTTTGGGTTTTCTTTCCCCCGTACCGCCCGCCGTAGCTTTGCCTCCGTCTGCTGTAATCTGTTGTCTCTCTCAGCCTCTGGCTCTGCCGTACCGGCCGGCGCGGCGTGCTGGAGGAGGGACGTCGGAGGCCGGCGTCACAGCTCAAGATTTGATTTGTCTTGTCTCCGTTTAAAATGGCCACACACAGAGTTTGAGCCCGGCTGTGTTTCCCGCACACATGCTTTCACCGGACCACGGCCACTGCCTCAGGAGACAGCAACTGGAACGGACAGTAAACCTTGCTGCTGCTGGAATCCTCGACGAGGAGAATAAAACGGGAAATCGACCGTGTAGCAAGCGATTGGCTTGTGGTCCAGGTAAGTACAGAGTGGGCGTCTGTGGCGCTTGGCGACGTGTTTGCACAAAAAGGAATGCATGAAGTCATGGAAGACAGACCCTCTTTCACTCTGCTCTACGGCATACGTGCCTCAGGACACAGAGAGAGAGGCCTGAGACGTGAGAGCGCAAGTGAAAGTGAAATGTGAAATGTGAAATGTGAACTGGCACCATTGCTGCATATGCTGCTGGATTGTGTCGATCCCCTCACTAATGGGTCGCTGCGTCCAGTGAGGGTCGCCAAGCTCGGAACCACGCATCACTTTGTGAGGCTACTGTAGGCTCTACAGTAGCGGCAAGGCGTTGCATAATACAGTAATAAGTTTATGCCAGCTCTGGTCTTGCTCGTCTGTGTGTCTTGCCTCGTGCAACCCCGACAAGATCGACATTCTTGGTGAAGCATCTCTCACCTCCCAACCCATCATCAAAGTGCCCTGCCATCCTTGAGCTTTGATTGATGCAGAGTGAAATGTATCGAAATACCGGTATCATGTCACGCTCATCGTCTTTTGACAAGGCTGACCAGGAGTTGAGATTTGCTTATTCTTTGTTGATCAGTGAAGCAGCCCATGGTGTGTGTTTCACCCGTACGCGATGGTCGTAGGCGGAAACATGAGGCTAAACTCCAGTACAGGCAGTGCTGCAGAGAATTGATGGATCTAACGGCGGGTTGCCCTTGCTCTCTCTTCTTGTCTGACTCTGAAGCCGAGGCCTGCCATTCATCAGAATAGCAATTTGTCTGTCTCTGCACGTATCCGTCTAACGGCATACTTCAGAAGGGCCTCAACCGTGCTGGCAGGTTGTTTGCAGCAGCAGCCCTCACGGCTACTGGCGCAGACCCCGGATCACATATTACTCGAAGTAGACAGTTGCAGCGTTGATGTGATTCCTGGGGCCTGCCTGCTGTAATGTGCTGCAACCTGTACGCAACCCTGCCTGGTGAGTGAGAGCCACCCAGTGGTCAGTGGTCCCAGGCCGCGGTGAGATGCAGGCAGCATGGTGTGTCTGTGCCCCCTGTTGGTAGGACTCTGTTTCCAGTCTTCAGAGCACAGTCACAGTCAAGAGACTACTTGAACAGGCCACGATGGGACAATGAGGCTGACAATAGGAAACAGGCTGCAGAAGAGGCGTCCAATCAGAGGCTGTACAAGGCCAAGGGAATGTTGCCCGTTACCTGCCACTATCGAACGAAGCCTGTGATCTTTGTCGCCCGTTGGATGTATGTTCATGGATGTTGATAACAAGTTTACGGTGTGAATGTGAGTGACTGTGCTTGTATCGGGGGTTGGTTCCTGTCATCCATCGGATGTGTACGGGTATCGTACAGTGCCTCGAGCACCGGATCTGAGCGTTGACAAATTGGTGAATTGAATCGAGCATGCCCTGTTATTACCTTGTCTGCCAGTGTGTGAGATATTGATTATTTGCTTTCAACTTCAGTTTTTGTTCCAGCCACGCATGATTATCGCGTGATGGAAACTCCCTTGACTTGCTTCTTTATGCGTAGCAGTGGTGGAGTTCTTGATAGAAGTCCGGTGAAGCTGAAGCACTCATTCATTGTTGAAAACTGTCTCGACTACCCTATTCCATGTCGATATGACCGTCAAACAGCCAAATTCCACCAAGGGTCCCTGGTATCTCACTCATATGAGAATGAATGGTCCCTGTAGACCGGGGAGAAAAGACTCTGTCCTGTCTCACAGCAAACAGTTGTCAAAGAAGACGGGTCCATGGGGAACGGGCCCTTTCCAAGAGAAGCGGTCAGGCCTTCGAAATGCACTCTCACCGTGATTACCGATTGACTATCAAAAAACCAAGATACCCACTGCACGAGGTCCCCCAAATCACAGACACCTCTAAACCATTCGAGGCCTAGCACCGAAATCTCCAACATCACATCGGGCTTCCTTATTCCCTGCTGTTGCTGTTGCCCTGTGCTCACTGCTCAATTCTCTGCGCTCCCTTTTTCATCAGCAAGACTGACCCAACAAGAAACAAATCGATCCACTTGACGCAGAGTGAGGCCGCTGTTTAATCCCTACGAATGCATGCCCTTGACTGGGTGTTTGGTGCCATACAAATTGGTCGCCCGCTAGGTCACAGGGATTCCCCTAGAATCGACCCATCTCTCGCCCGCAAAGCACTGATTCCTCTGATCCCAATGTGGCCCCTTGAAAGAGCTATTCCAATCTCCAATTCTGAGTCCGGGGCGTCGATCATACACCATCTACTTTAGCTGAGGCATGGTGCTTTGCAAACACTGCTTCAGGATTGTCAGGATGACCGGGGTTCTCTTGCTACGGCCATGCCGGCACGTGGACTAACAAGTCTGTCGCGATGTGTGTTATGCATGGGCTGATTGTACCGTAGAGTGGTAGGTAGACTGCTGACCGAATCCTGCTCGCTCGCTCGCTCTACTGCAGCTTGACCATCGGTTCTCCCTCTCCGGCAATGCGCAAGCAGTTGATCCTGGTTCGATACCATCTGCTGTTATGCACTTTATGCATGGCCGATCCATTAAGAGTTTGGAACTTGCCAGACTATCGTTGGTTGCGAACAAGAGCAGCAAATCGGGATAATCCTCTGGTAGTCCCAGGAAACTGCGCAAGCAGGAAAAGGTTAACCAGATAGGATATCGACCCAATAGGGAGTTATCCTCGACACTGCCGACCATGCACTCACTTACATACAGGTCAAGTCGAGCTGTGCGCAACCTCTTGAGTCATGGCTGTGCGTCCGTTAAGATGTCAGCTAGCACCATACCGCAGAGCTGCAACAGCCGTCTGCGCGGCACACGACCCAAGCCTCAGTCCTGGATCGGGAGATGGAAATGGAGGAAGAAACAAAGGCACGCACCATCAACTCCCGCCAGGACCACTTCCCCGGAACCATGGCTGCGGCTGTTGTCTAAACTGGAGATGGTATCGCATCAGCACGACACCTTGGTTTGAATGATAACTCTCAACGATATAGTGTCTCTAACCCGATTCAGTTGATCCTTGCGTTTCGGTTGGAGACCTTGTAGGGAAAGGGACCATCTCGGGCTAGTTTCTGGTCTGATAACGATTTGAAGATCGGAGCTTCGATAACCTTTAGAGATGGAAATGGCTCACATTTCATATCATCTCGATCACATGCAATGTTCAAGTTTGATCAGACAACACATTTGAAGATAGATGCCCATCTCCTTCCACCTTTGCGTCCCTTTGTAGACGCCATCATGAGATAGGCACAAACGACCGTCTTAAACGTGCAAACTGAGTCAATGGTCTGGAACGGTAGGTAGGTTTCGATATGGGCTGATACTGAGCCTCCGTCGTAGATTCGATTCACCGCCAAACGTTGGATGTCTGCAAGGGCTGGTGGACGCAAGGGGAGGACAATGCGACGCACATGTGCCGTCACGGGGACAAGAGGACGGCACGAGGAGGAACCCGCCCGTCTGTTCTCAACTCAAACGCATCGCCCGTAGATCTCGCTCGGCCGCTATCAGTCTCAATTGGCGTTTCTTTGCCACCATCTTGCGGCAAGTCGTGGTCGATCAGCCACGGGCACAAGTCCTCTCTAGGCGAGTCCCTCGTTGACCAACGTTGCCGCCGCCTTGGCGAAAAGTCTAATTTGCACGAGTTCGAGACTACAACGGCGCATCGCCAACGAGCCTAGCCAGAACGAGGTGAGGTGCCTGTGGTAGGGGCGGAGAATCCACTGGTGGTGTTCAAGTTACGGGATGACATCCACGGCGTGACGGCGCTTGAAAAGGGAAAACCATTGCGTGCATGATTTGCATCGACGACTTGTTGACTTCAAGATCGAGCTGGTGTAATTGACTTGGCTTCGGTTGGCGGGATGTTAGGAACTTGGTGGGACGATCCAGACTCAAACGTCACTTTTTGACTCTCGCTTGGCTCACGGACTCTGCTCTAGCAAGCACCCACCCACTTCCACTTCCTGGATCTTGATCTTGATATTGATCTTGACCTTTGGTCTCTGATAGACTGATATCGTGGTACTGCAGACAGACCCGGCGCGATTTGTCCGGACACGAGGGACTCCTGGTCTGCCATCCGTGGCCGTGCCAGTGCATGTAGAAATGCCGTTACGGAGCGGCAGACCCGGGGTATAGCACGGAGCACCTGCGGCAGCTACCCTGTATTAATAAAGTGGAATTGCTTAGAAATGTCTTAACAGAAATATTACATTGTAGCATCTCTAGCTGTGTGCTGCATTGCCATCACATTTTACTGACATGTTCAAGCATATCAATACAAACATACGAAGCATCATAATTTTCGCATTGACCGGATCATCGTCTCAATGACACTAGAAGATCTCGGGGACATATTCAAGTGTCATAATGATCAACCAACCGGCAACTAAATCACAAAGCAAATGCCGTCTACTGGAGGGATTATCGACATTTGCGAAGCTGGTAGGGCGAGAGAGTCATATCACAGACACGGCAAAACCACCAATCCGATGAGAGCGCACATGCACAACTTGCATCACGCAAAGACACAACCAACCCCTAAACGACTCCAAGACCCCCCTTAGCTTTGTCTAGATCAGCAAAGCAACGTGCTCCCTCACGCAGATCCTGACGACACAAGCATCATGAGAATCGCCACAGTCCGTCACAATGTCTTGCCAATTGACAATTGCCCTGCCGTGCCGTGCCTCACCGTTTAGGGACCCATTCTCTTCCCGCCCCCTGCTCAAACGAGCTCTTCCAATCCTCACCGGTTGCTAAGTGAGGCTGAGCCCACTCTGATTTCATCTGGACCGGGATCCTTGACTTGGCGTTTTGACTGGCCTGGGCGCAATCTCCGTCGCAGGAGTTGTTACAGATGTGTAAGAAAGGCACGACGATCAGTCAGACTTATCCTAGACAATTTTAAAAGACTGCACATCATAATGCAAGGCAAAGACAAAAGTCGCAGTCATTTGCTGTCCGTGTGTTCAAACTTCAGCGCTCAAATGTGGATCGTCGTTTACTAGTGAGGACTATATCGTCGGGCAGAATCGATCCTAGTAAGATCATCTAGAGCCTTGCGCCTTGACTCCCGTTCCCTTGCGCAACACCAAAGACAACCATCACCAGTAAACGTCGCAACAATTTCATTTGTGGATGGTAACAACTTTGCCTAAACAACTCGCTCGCCCTGCCCATCTGTGCCTGCTCTACCAACAGTCCCATAAGTGCAATACCAACCTCATTGACGTCAATGCCCCAACACAGGGACACTCCCAAAGTAATTCCATCTTCAAGGTCCCCTTGTCCAACCCTGTATCAAGACTTCCCTGACCAACCGCTCTGCTTTCCAACCAACCGACTTACACAAACCACGACACATCACTGCCGTGTCCCTTTCAAGACCATGGCAGCTAAGGCAAACATGTCACCGTGCAACATCAGTCGCCAGGATGAAAGCAATCAGAACTACCAACACTCATACACATGCTGATTGCAATGCACATAGACATAACTTTACGCCCCGCCCTGGTCTTTGTCCACCAGGCTGTTAAACAGGAGCCTGGAATGGCACAATTCGCTAACTAACAGCCTAGAAAATTTGCGCACATTTGGCTGGCGTGGGCATACATTCGTCTGCCTTGTCTGACTAACATACGCAATGTACGGAGTAGGCTCACGCGTCAAGCCCACGTCTGCATCGCCACTCCGTGCCTGGAGCCTCATCTGAGCCGAATGCCAGCCTAGCCAGGCGGATTCCTCCGTACAAGCCGGGCGTTATGTGGTTCGGATAGAGCGAGTACGAGGTCACACGTCACATGAGAAGACAAAGACCCAACTAATCTCATCGGCGATCGTTCATCAACAATTCGAGCCAAAGTGTGATTCTTCATAGTAACTACATTACAACTGTAGGCATTTATTTAGAACCAACCTCCAAGGCTAAGCTCAAGACCCCCAAACTCCAGCAACTTCTAGCCTGCTTTTCCGAGTACAGACCTCCTTACACTCGGCCATATGCGAGACATAGTAGACAAAGTGAGACACAACAAGGCATGACAAGCAAACGGCGGTGACACGTTCAGAGACACCGATCAAACCACCACATGTTTTCAACCAGCCAGAGTTCCTCCCTTCCTTTGTCTAGCCAAGTACTTCCCCCCAAAATTATCTCGACCCGCCTGGTCCAGTCTCTAAACAGCGATATGATTTCATGATCTTAAGACCGTATACACCCTGTAAATCATAATAAAGGCCATTTGAATGATACCTTCTGGAGCCTTGCGGAATTCTATGGTATACGGTACATAGCACCCCAATCACCGACGTGCATGTCCCGCCCGCGAGGTGAAGAAGGGATGGCGCAGTGCATCAGCCGGCTTGATCCTCTTGTCGGGGTTGAGCGTGAGACAATGCTCGAGAAGATCAATAAAGTGGTTCAGATCCCTCGTCTCCGTATCACTCATCCCTCCCGACGCAGCCGTAAGTCTTGTCCGTAGGTCCCGCGTTGGCTTCACCACAGCCATGGTTCGGACGGTAGTCTGTAAGCACAATTTATTAGTTACCAATCTTCAACCAACAGTTCTAAAATCGGAATATTGGAAACTATGTGAAGGCGGATGAAAACAAGGGTTGAGCGCTTGGCCAAACCTTGGCAGCCGTTGGACTCGCGTGCAAGGGATATGTAATGTAAGTCATCGTGGCTGATGCTGAGAGGGAATCCGATCTACCGAGACAAAAACCTAGCCAGGTCATGCGGCCAGATCCCTAACCTCGAAAGGATCGTGAGGCGTCCTGTCACCACATCTCATCTCACCACATCCCCCTTGAGTCTGAGAACCCCGCAAGGGCGTCTTGATCCAACATGCTTAATGTTTTGATCTATCGACCGTTGCTTGGTTGATGTTGGTCATCCTGAGGTTTCCCCACATACCCCGAGCGCTTCCGCCTGCGAGGGAGCCAGGCGCTTACGCTCGCAGAGCCCCATGGTGGAACAGCCCCCAGCCATCATGGCGAAAATAGTAAGAGACATCGTGTGGGTGGCCGCCAAAGGCGTGGCCAACCGGCGCTTGGAGGCAAATGCAAGGAGATGGGCATGGCAAAGCAACAATAATAACGTGAGGGGGTGAATGAAATCACAACATACCTTACCGAGAACTTTGTCTCGTTCAATGCTGACGAATTGACCCTTGTCGTCGAAATGAGCGCCCGACAATTGACCTCGCTTGAACAACTTCGGTGTGAACCGTCCTCTGATTTCCATAATTGCCTTGAGCATCTGGTTGTTGCTGTCGCCAGCAAAGAGAATCTTGCCCGTGTACATCTCATATAGGGTGCAGCCGATGGACCACATGTCAACGGCGTAGTCGTAAGGAATACCCAAGATAATCTCCGGTGCTCGGTAGAATCGACTGACAAGGTATGGGGTAATGTCCATGTGCGCTGTCGCCGCATCGGTCTTGTCGATAGCCGTACCTAAATCGCAGATCTTGAGCACATTCCGGCTCTCGTTTACCTACGGGAGTTAGCATTCGTATTGCCAGTCAATGGCATTGGAATTTCATACCAAGATATTGTCAGGCTTGAGATCAGCATGAATAATACTGCACTTTCGCATGTGCGCCAGAGCTACAAAGATCTGGTATGCATATGCTCGCGTCGCTCCAAGGTTGATGCCCACATTGTTACCAAACTTGCGCAGCACTTCTCGCAAATTCATGCTCAGGTTCTCAAACACCATGCATAGATGGCCCTTGTAGTCAAACTGGCGCTCAAACTTGATGATGTGCTTACGACCCTCAGGGTCGGCCTCGTTGAGCTTCTCCAAGATGGCAATCTCCGTGTAGCCTCCCTTTCGCAGAGCGTCATTGTTTCGCATCATCTTGATAGCGACAAGCTGCTTCGTGGTTATGTCGACGGCGCGGGCTACACCCGAAAACATGCCCCTTCCAAGTGCTGACTGAATCTGATATCGACCGTTCAAGACTTCACCGATACGAATTTTGTAGTAACCGTCCTTGTCATCGCCTTCGAGGATACCTCCTTTGATGGCTGGAACATCGGGAGCTTTGCCGTCGCCCTCGACAGGTGCAACGGGCTCCACGGGCTTGGTCGCATACTTCTCCTCGTCGAAGTCTTCGGCAAACATGTCGAAATCGTCGTCGTCATCTTCGCCGCCCGCTTTTTCGGCAGGCTTTTCTTTGACCTCTTCCTGTGCCTGTTGTTCCGTTGCAATGGGATGCTGCTCACCATGAAGTACGACGTGCCCATATCTGAGCTCATCTCGTCGTTCATCCTCCTTCATATCCCCAGTGGGATCGTAGTCAGCTGCAGAGGGACCATCCTCATCATCTACCTGAGCCTTTACGTGAATATTCATCAGTTGCTTGTCATCAAGGAGATTGATTCCTCCCGGCGACATTTCGCCATGTGATCCAGGTGAGCGAGGTGATGCGACATCTGCACCCATGATTAGTGAAGGCCTTCCATGAGAAAACACTGACATACCTGATCGAGGGGTACGAGGGCTTGCAATCTCAGATTGCGTGCGCATAGGGGTGTCGGGCACAGTGGATGCGGGAGATGCAGCATGAGCTTTACTTGCCGCAGCACCTACGGCATGAAGTAGGAGAGGAGTTGCGGAACTGGATTTGGCCATAATCTCCTCACGTCGCTTGCGGCGTCGCTCGATTTCAGCTTCTTCGTCAATAGGCTCAGGCTCATCGTAATCGGCCTCAAGCTCTGGTTCTGGTTTTCGTTCGGGTTCTCTCTGAGCCATTGGCTGCCTATCTTCATATTAGTACTATGCTCTCATTCAAGGATGCGATTGAACATACTGCTGAGAAGTCTTGGAGGGGCCATGTCCATTGGTAAGGCCTTGATCAGGTTTAGCATCATGTCCTCGGGCGCGTGAAGCCTCTCCTACAGTCGTCCTCTTGGACATAGAACCACCATCCCGCGAGACATCGTCGTACTTGAGTCCTCTTGGCGCATCGTCGCGACGATCATATTGGCCTTCTCTTACAAAGCGATCGAACCTTCCCCTGTCCGCGCGTCGGGATCTCTGGGGAGAGCGACTCCTGTTTCGAGGTCGTTTGTTGGAATACCGATCTCGGTCTCCATCGCGGTAGTTATCTCGGTCGCGGCTCCGATCGCCGCCACTGTAGTTGTAGTTGGATGCGCGTGCTACAGGTCTATCGAGGTCATCGTATGGGCCGCGAGGCTTGCGGTCGTCGCGTCGAGCATCCTCGTAGCTGTGACGGAAGTTTCTGTGGTCTTGATCACGGGCCCGGGAGCTGTGGTGATCTCTGTCTCTGTCTCTTTCATCGTGCGATCGCTTGTAGCCACGGGGCGAAATACTTCGTCGTGAATTATTGCTGTATCTAGAAGCCGAGTCGTGGTCCGGAGTCGAAAGTCTACTTTTGGTTCTGTCTTGACGGTCAACACTGCTTCCTCCAGCGTGCTGCAGTGAAGTTGCCTTCAAATCTTGAGCGCCATTCTCGACGATCTCGCCTTCGTCCGAACTCGACGCCATGACGACGGTGCTTATTAGATCCTTCAGGCCTTCAAGTAGAGAGAAGCAGAAACAGTGTCAGCGCTGGGAACTGGGGAGAGTAGAATGCAATGGGAAAAGAGCCCAACCGGATCAGTAGTGACTCGTAAAGGCTCAATGCCGACGGGGGTGGAGGCTGGTGAGTGTGATAATGAAGTATATGAGGGTAGACTGGAGCGCAGTCCAGATGAAAATAAGTGCGTGAGCGCGTTTAAATCTTCAAGCAGATGCAGGTGTTGCGAAGCCTAAACAGGTCGTGTGCTGCGAGATCAAATGCTATGATCTGTATCTCCAGACTTTTTGACGTAACTCGAGGTCTCGGGAACTGAATGTTGGAGACTCCAGGAGTGGAAAAACCGACCAATTACCGTATTAGGTAAGCCCCGAAAGACCCTTATCCTTCTTTATCGCGCTTATCCCCGCGGTCAGAGTGGGCTCACCGCTGGGCTGAGCGCGAATGGCCTGGACTAGCCAAGCGGGAGGCAACTTTTCTCTTTCTCGCGACAATCTTTGTTTCTCAAACGCAACTTCGTCTCCTTCTTGCACAGCTCAAGTTCTCACATTCACTTCACATACATCAAAATGGGTGGCGCTAACCGAGAAGGTTCGTCAACTACCTCCAACGAACAATCTCTTTAGAGAAGCAGAAAACTAACCCCTCCAAACCATAGGCGGCAAGGTCAAGCCCTTGAAGCAGGCCAAGAAGGCCCAGAAGGAGCTCGACGAGGATGACAAGGCCTTCCTCGAGAAGAAGCGAGCCGGTACGCATACCTCAAACACCACGAATACACGGAAAATAGCTCACTAACGGGAATTCTTCGTACAGACGAGAAGGCGCGCAAGGAGTTGGCATCCAAGGCTGGCGGCAAGGGCCCTCTCAACACTGGTGGCCAGGGCATCAAGAAGAGTGGAAAGAAATAAACGTCTCACTGCCTTTTAGCGGCGAGCGAGCAAGGCCTGCGAAGTTCTTGGACGTGGAGGCTTCGGTTGGCGTGAGCGCTTCAGCCAGCCTGCGTGTTTTTGGCGTTTTAGACATTGGCGCCCACTGACGCTTCGATATATCCGCGCGATGGCTAACGAGAAATGAACGAATTTTATGCTGACCCTAATACTGACCTGCAGTTCCTTGTCATGCTCTGTGAATGAAAGCCTGGCTAGTATAATGAATGATTGTAAGCTGCTAAAACAGTCGATGTCATAACAGTAGCAATCCCTCCACCGCAAGTCCGTATTAGAGTGGCTCGCTTGTTGATTGCCACAGCAGCCGACTCTCCCCAAATAACTTCCATCTCCATTGAATAAAGTCCATCATGACATCTGCCGTAAAAAAAAGGGTCCTCGACTATAGTGGACCTTATACGACGTTTCTAGAGGCGTTCTTCTGTCGACCATTACCGTAGCCTCGGAGCACGTTGCGTGTCTTTTCATGTGCTTGTCCCAACAAAACCACCCTTGTCAACAACACAACACATACAGCTCCCAGAGAAGTGGAACTAGAAGTATATAAAATAGAGGGCTAAGACGCAAATTAAGACCTTGGTTGTTGATCTCATTTGCATTCAAAATACCTGATTCTAGCTGCATTTATTCAAATTTGGATAGCCTCATTCAATCATGGCCGACACCGAGCCCTACGGCGTCCGCAACCGCCGGCCCTCAGCCACGGAGAACCTCATCAATGCCGCTAGGAACATCGAATCAAAGGTTGAGAGCTCTCTTCTTATTCTCTGGGATGACCTCCCTGCCTGGCGTCGCGACAATGCGTTCATCCTCTCCGGCTATCGTCAGTCTCAAGGTTCCTACGCGCATTCGTTCCGCTCCCTCTTCTATCTGCATAACGAGTCCGTCAACATCTGGTCTCACCTCCTCGGTGCCGTAGTCTTTCTCGGTAGTGCAGCCTATGTTGACCGAGTTGTCCGGCCACGGTACGCAAGCGCTAGTAGCGCCGATGTTATCGTCTTTGCGTGCTTCTTTGGAGGCGCTGTAGTGTGTCTGGGGATGAGTGCTACGTTCCATACCTTGTCGAACCACAGCGATACTGTCGCGAAGTGGGGAAACAAATTGGATTACACAGGCATCGTGGCTTTGATTGTTGGAAGCTACGTTCCTGCTCTGTATTACGGCTTTTTCTGTCTACCCAACCTCATGGCCTCATACCTCTGGGTTGTAAGTTGACCATCATGACCAAAACCAGACACCCTCGCTAACTAGGACTAGATATGTATTCTTGGCACTGGATGTGCACTTGTTTCGTGGATCGAGCGCTTCCGTACTCCCAGATGGCGTCCGTATCGTACAATCATGTTCATCGGCCTTGGTCTCTCTAGCGTCGTCCCTATCATCCACGGTACTTTCATCTATGGTCTTCAAGGTCTTGAAGATCGTATGAGCCTCAGCTGGGTTGCCCTGCACGGCGCCATGTACATATTTGGCGCTGTCCTTTATGCGGTATGTTCACCATCGCCTCTCACTTCTAGCTACTGATTCTGACTGAACAGGCTCGCTGGCCCGAGAGAAGTGCACCTGGCACCTTTGACATCTGGGGAAGCTCGCACCAGATCTTCCATATTTTTGTCATCCTCGCAGCCGCCACTCACTTCTACGGTATGGCCAAGGCTTTCGACTACCATCACACCATCATGGGTTCTCAGTGTATCGTGGATTAATCGGCTTACTCTTCCGTTTCTGTCAAACCGAGATCCATAACTCTCACCAAGCCTGAACCCGTCGCTGCTGCGGCCCAACAACCGTACTCTTCGTTGGGATTCCACTCGGCCACTGTGATCCTCGTCAATGGTTCGTAGATGATGGCTCGAGTAGGATCCATAATCGCGCCCCCCTCTTCCTCATCGTCGCCAACGGCCGTGTCGGTGTCTTTCTTCTTTGGCTTCTTTCCTTTCTTAACAGGAGGTTTGTGGGCTGAATGTTTGGTGAGACTGCGCTCCAATATGAAGCCAGTTACTATTCTCGATACTCCTCGTACCGCTGCAGGCGAGTCAGCCGGGAAGAGCTTTGCGGGCCGGTGTTCGTGATGGAAGATTCGAATGCGGTCTGTGGGCTCACGTTTGGTAGTGAAGAGTTCGACCTGAGGGTTGATAGCCCAGAGGGAGCCGTCTAGAGATCCGATAAGGAGATATGGGTGTGTTCGTCCAACAGCAAGACAAGAGGGGAAGCTTTCCCCTGTGAAGACGCGACGAGCGACAGGGAATTGTGAATGGTGCATGAAGCCAACATGAGTATTGAGCACACCTGCAGACGGGTACATGGAGTAGAAACCTAGCAGGTGATCGCTGTATCCAAGGAGATTCGGCTGTGTCCCGACTGTAAGGTTCTGGACTTCAGTGGATTCGTAGCTTGGGGCACGAAGGTCAATGAGCTTGACTGTTCCACCGACAGGGGTAGATGCGATAAGATACGGCATGGCCGGATAGCCTGAGACAAGATCAACTACGATGTTGTGATGAACAGGGTGCCGAGATAGGAGGCGATGGGGACGGAGAGACCAAATGGCGATAGAACCGTCAGTGTAGCCTACCACTAGCCGGTTAAAGTTGATCCATGTGAGAGTTGTTGCCTTGACATCTTCGTCTGGAAAGCCAAATACAGCTACTGGCTCCTGTACCTTTTCTGGAAATTGTTAGTGTGATTTCATGATTTGTATTTGGCCAAACTTACCGTAATTCCCTTCACCATCGTCACCAGCCTCAATCACATAGACGTTGCCATCGTCGCAGAGAATCGCCAAGAAACCACATACTGTACTCCATTTGACTCTCCTCGCTCGTCCGTATTCGAGGCATATCGTCTTGCGCAGCGTTGGGGATTGCGATGATGGCCGCGCGAAACCATCTTCATGCCTCTCGCCGACGAATTCCCAAAGTTGAACAGCGCCTTGCTTCTGAAAATCGGGTCTAATGGACTCTTGCTCGTAGTCGTAAAGCTCTTGGTCTGAATGTGGAATAACACACAGGGCAAGAAGCTGCGGCGCGTTGGCGCTGTGTAGAGGTGCCCAATCCATTCCGGTGACGATACCGCCCGCGTCCAACATCCATCCCACGGGTGTGCTGTCATTCTCAAGTGGGAGTCCGTGTTGTGATATCGCGTATGCGTCTCCAGGTTCGAATTTAACCTCTTGCTGCGACGTGGGTGGCCCCAGTAATACTGGCATCGATTCTCTCTGGAAGCGGTACATTTGAGCCTCCTCGACCGACAGTCGTCTTCGCGCATCGTTTTCCGGTAAACTCTCTCGGATGCGCTCATACCAATGCTCGGCGCTGTAAGCTTCTCGTTCGAAGAAATTGGGCGACCAAATGCCTCGATCTTTCTGACCCTCATCGCCCTGGCTTTTCGGAGGTAGTACTGTCCAGTCCATCCAACGATCTAGCATTCCCTTTACCAGCTTGACGCCATCCTCATGCCGTCCATACCACGCCTCCACGAGCTGTTTGCCCTTGACACCACGATCGTATGGTCCCCAGTACGATCTCACGATGCGCCCGTCCGCTACAGGCTCAAGGTCGAGATACCCTGTCAAACCCGCGGCGCGCACGTTGAACGGCCTAATAGGCTTCAGACGTTGGCGCGCAAATCTGTCGGGGACGCCGTCTGGCTCGCTTACGGGGCCTTCGGACTCGTCATCTTCATTTCCCTCGTGCTCCTGCTCCTGGTCAAGAGCGAGCTCTTCGTCTTCGGCGCTCTCTTCTGCAACGACAGTTTCATCAAAGTTTTCATCTTGCTCTGCTTTCTTGGCAGCGCGTCTGAGAATTTCTTCGTCGGAACTAGCTTCAAAGTCGTACTTCTCAACCGTGTACCGCTTGGTCCGATTTGATCTCCGGGTTCTCATGATGAAGACAAGTGAGAAGGATGGTTGAATCGCCGAGTTGAGTTACGCTGGTACAAATTTTAGTGGGGAGACTCTTTGATGTTACAGTACGTTACGGGGCACTTAGTAGGCTACAGGTGAAGTTAAAGCTCCACACCAAGTCGAACAACTTCAACCAGGCTCTCAGTGAAAAACATGTTGGTATTCGCATTTATTGACTAGCTACATTGAAAACTACCTCATTGAATGGCAATATGATGGGCCATAGGTAGATAGCCTTCACAGATCGATACACCAGACCCTAGTGACCTTTCGAGCACCTAATCTCTAAATCATGTTCCCCCTTAATACGTAGGAAACAACACCTGCCGAAGCTCTCATCCATTTCTCGCAGCTCACTCACTAGCCAAGACCTGGTGATTCTCATTGACCAAATGCATCTCACGCCACTTGAATTATGAGCTTGATTTGTTTTGGAGGTCAATCTTGAATTGTTTGATCCTCTGAAGGACGTCCTTGATTGAAAGGGGAGTACAGGTTGTTTGAGCAAAGAGGGAATAAATCTCATCGCCATTTCATTCTAAGCTGATTAGGAACTTGTAGTGTATTCTCAATCTTTCTCACATTCCGTAGCTGCCCTGGGATTAACCATCTTGCAGGAAATCTTCCTATTCGGCCGACTTCATATGCATAACATGGCCCAGAAACCGGGTAAGCTTTGTGTATGGATATCACAAGATCCTGTTGTCCTCGATTTAGGCCTGGTGCTTTGCGCATACGCTACCTCCTACATTGTCAAAACAAGTAAGACAAAGTCCACAAGTTTCTTTTTCGAAAGAGTCCGACAACTTGGTTCGAAGTTTGGCTGTACTGTCGACACAGAATTTGCAGTAGCAGCCAGTTGTGGCTGCCCATTCGTCGATCAACGAAACAAGGGGTTGAATTTCTCGTAGGGCCGCCTGGTCATCTATAAAGGAGATGAGAGAATAGGAATCAAGCTGGACCTGCACGTAATCTATATACAGAGCTAGCTGATTCCCTGTCGTACAACGAGAACGACTCAGTAGCTCAGGCAGTTCGCCATATACGAGCTTTATCCAATGCTGTTTGTGATTGTTTCGTGCCTCTTGAAGTTTTCCTACAAAGATTGTTGAGTCAGTACGGTCTTCCCGAGTTATAGCAGTGATGTGCTATGACTACCTGCGAGCTTGTAGATGATGCGACCTGAAACGAAATTCTCGCTCTTGTCTTCTGAGTTGGAGGCGAGGTCGGTGAAAGGCAAGTTGGCAGAGAGAATGAGTCTGCGCGTAGTAGAAGTGAAGTTCGTCGCGTCTTGGATCCGGAAGAAGAAAAGTGCCAAGAGCCACAGGTCTGTGAGGTGTTGACCTGATTTGACTAGGTGGCGTACCCAGAAATCAACAGAAAGCTGCATGCTATTCTTCAGGTCGTACTTTTCGATGAGAACCCAGATCTTCCAGAGCATATCTGGCCCAGGCCTCCAGAGCTTTGTATCAGCCTGGCAGTGCAGAGCTCGACAGATCCAGCCAAAAGCCTCGGCATCATCCTCTGGCAGTGCAATCTCGACAGTCGAGCCGTCTGCATTTGCGATAGCACGCCCCTCGCTAAAGTTGGGACCGAGCATGACTGCGAAGACAGGCGAAGCAGTTCTCATGACGGCCGAATCAACAAGCACTCTAGTCTCGCCCTGCACAATGAAAATGATGTTTCCAAAGGGCGCGAATTTGGTGAAATCGTGGAGTGTTGAGGCCTGATCCTCATCGTCGACCTTTTTACGCTTGGCTGGAGTTAATTCATTCATGATGAATGGATGATGTGGGTGACGTTGAAGATAGAAGTTGGAGGATAAAATATGAATGAGAGATAGAGAAAAAGAAAATAATGGTGGGATGATATCTGTACGTTTTCGTGACTCAGAGTGGTTAAAGCTACACTTCAGGTTTCTTTTTTGTTGTTGAAGTTTCAAGTCAGCACCTGTCCTTTGGGTCGCCACTGCTTGAAAAGTCCATGTTTGATCCCTCAATAAAGGGGGGATATTGTGGAAACGGATACAAGGTGCTGGATACTTGATAGATAAAATCAGCTTTCCTCGGATCATGGTTTCATCAAGCAAGCAAGACTAAGGTAGCTCGTGATATGAATGTTTGGCTGGCCCAAATTATGTGAAAATCAGCAAAAAAAGAGTGACTCAAGCTACGGGTTGTCCAAAATAAGTGAAATTGGAGTTCATGTTATGATCAATATTGTACATTGTTCGAGTAGTCGCTTCTGGACAAGCCAGACACTATAAGTTGCCGTCAAGAGCATTGCAAGCGTTGAACCAACATTCAATGCGCACATAAGGTTCCCTCAGGTCACAGCCCTGTGTTTTCGCTACGTAAATTCGTTTAAAACTCACTCTAAATAACCTGTTGGAACATCAGAGAAGTGATTGCCTCCATGACAACAGACAATCATCGCATTCACCCTGCCTGCTCTTCTTTTAACCTGCAGAAGCTCTATTCTCATTTTCCCTTCTTCACCATAAAACCAACGATAAACAACACATAGCTTCCGAAGCAGTGAAAACGAGCACCACCGATCAGAGCACCGAAGACTCTTGTACGTGAGCTTCTTTTCATTTCACAACACAACACCAACTCCCCACTCGCTGTAGGGATCGCGAAGGCCGGTGACAATGGCGATGTCGTTCTCGTGGACGGCCCTGGTAAGGACAAGATCTAAGTCTCTTTAGACTTTCTCAAGCACGTCCCACCCGTCTTCGGATCGATGCTCGACTCCATGACGAGCGAGGGGGAGGCCCTTCAAAACAAACTCGATTACTTCCCTCTCGAGATCAGACTCTCCGATGGCAATTCACAAGCGATGTCACAGATGTTGCGGGCTCTCTATGGCGCGAACCCTTGTACCAAGGATCTCCTTATGGAGGACGTCCAAAGAATTGCGATCCTGGCCACCAAATATAACATGACCGAGCGATTCGCGTACTCTGCGACACACTGGCTACGACTGCATCCTAAATACGACTATGATGCCGCGGCACTTTGGGATATGCTAGTTGTCGCATACAGCCTCAAAAACGAGTAGTTTTTTCCCCCTCCAGATAAGCGCAGCCCTGGCCAACCTGAGTGGCAGTTTCTTGGGGCTTGCAGTAAGCTTGTCTGATAAGCCCTTTGGTATGCGCCTTGGTTGTAGATTCAAAACCTGGTCCTTTGTATGGGTGATCACTTACTGACATGTCTTGCCTAATTGAAGTCGCTCTTGTGGAACTCCGTGCGGAATTCCACTCCGCTAAAGCCTCTATGAGTAGGGTTAGGCTATGTCTTTACTGTTTCACCTATGACGGAATCTTTCCTAAGGAGGCGGCCGAACTGCAAGAGCCCAAGGTGGCATTTCGGGGAGGTTTCCTAGATTCACGGCAGACTCGATCAGAACGACGCATTGGTACTGGGCGCGCTCCCTACATACTACACAATCAAGCACCTTCTTGTTGGGTGTGCGTGACCTCTTGTAACTGGGCAGGGTGGTACGTAGCACAGGCACATGTCGGAGTATTTTCGTTTATGTTTGTACTAATGTAAGCCATTTTGAGGCACAAATACTCGCAGAATTATCATAATGCCGGGCTGCTTCTAAGTTCCGACCATTTCTTGGTTGGCTGATGCAAGTTAACTAAGCGATTGAAAAGGAAATGAAGTACAGAGTTCAAGCAACCAGTGAAGTTTCTTCTAAGCGATTAGTGAAACTTGCGATACTTGCATCCATCGACCGGCGATGTGAACCCAATCTTTGTCCGTCTAAAACAATAAAGGCAAAGACCCTTGGGCTTGGACCTGGACCTGAGCTTGTGCACGCGATGTTCTTCGATTGCCACTGCCTACAGTCAGCTTGCTTCATAACGAATCAAGAGGATGACCAGCCAGAATAATGAAAAGATGCCAGGAGTACATTCCTATGCCTGGGTAAGTCTTGGGGGTATAACTTACAACAAAGTCGCAATCCAAGCGTCTTGTCGGATATGCCCTCAATGTAGCTCAAATGCGATGTCTGTAATTGCTTGATAAGTTTCTTGCTGAACGTAAAGAAAGCTTCCGGGCGCTGAAGCCACAAAGCCGCAGTCGTAAGCTGCCAAGTCTCTTCTGGGTCATCTGTCCAAATGTACTTTGCAAACCAAAATGCAGAGGCAAAGGCAAAGCGCGACACCATGTCGTACTTATCAACAACAATAGAAATCTTTTGGATTTCGGCTGGCCCATAGTCCTTTGTTGAAGGGTCAGCTCCGTAGAGCACCTGAAAGGCGTTGTGGAAGGCTTGGGCGTCGTCGTCGGGCAGTTCGAGGATCATTTCGGGTTCGCCAGGTTGAATCATCCGAAGGCGATGGCCCTCCTCGAAATAGGGCCCAAGCATCACGGAAAATACTGGGGATATCTCGGAGAGGAAGCTAGAAGCTATCTTGAAGAGTCGTCGGTCCGGGCCGACAGCAAGGATCAGGTCACCTTGAGGAACGAGATCCTCTACAAGAGGCTGGCTTGGGTTCTTCATAGGCTGAGCTAAGTTCAGGTTGGCGTTAGACCAAGCATAGCGTGCAGTTTGGAAGCAGGGGGTATCTGCGTTACCCTGAACGGCGAGAGCGTCGTCATCATCGGAGACGGAGCACATTCTATGGACGGCCGGGAAGCCAGAACAAATCTGTAAACAGTCGATTGGGAGGCAGGCTTGACGTTATAAGATATAAGACGAAGAGCTTTCGGCGATAGATATGCTTGCGCGTTCCAACTATAATAGTACGTGATTAAGGCTAAAGTTGTGTTGACGCCAGCTCCGTGTGCCACTTCACTCTCACGTGCAGCTATTCCCAAACAGTGATGCTGAACAAACAAAACAGGGCGTGCCTGCCTTGACTCTGACTGCGTATGTCCCCGGTCTCTAACAGAGAAAGTACTATGAGCACCGCAGAACGTTGAGATGGTTCCTAAGACTGTGCCTAAGCCTCTCGCTAACTCTTTCAAGTTCCTACCAAACTCTTAGTATTATAATTGAGAAAATCTAGAAGTTTTGGAACATACCTGAAAAGAGGGCCACCTCAAGAAGTTGAATGCGCGGGCCGTTGAAACAACCAGAGCAGAGCATAACAGGACGTGAAACAAGCTGTTAGCGATATTCGAACTGCCCGGGCAGTCTCTCACCTCACGACCTTTCTCCGCTACATGGCCCACTCAATACGGGCGAACCACAAATACTAGCCATTTCAAAAGGCCGAGAGGAATATCTAGTGTCTTTTTAGTAACTCGGTCTGCTTGCATGAGGAGTCTTGAGAATTGCGATGGTGCGTGCAGTCGAGAGTTGACGTTGTTCCGCGCTGCTACCCGAAGATTATCCGGGCGACTCGTGATGTGCGCAACGTCACAGCTTAACTTCATCAAAGAACAAGGATAACTCACTGAATACGAGAACCATGAGTGAACCGCAAAGAACAGGAAGCCAAGGGCATTCTCGAAACAAGTCCATCACCAAGAGTATGTGTCCAAATGGCTTAGGTCGTTGGACGTTGCCGCTACATGCTTGGGGGCACGTCATGCTCACAAACAGGCATCGTTAACACGAGCTGTGGCACCGAAACACCAAGACTAACAGATATCAGCTCGACCAAGGTCCTCTACTAAGGGACCTCTTGATATTGACGAGTGAGCCTTCACTCTAGAGTCTCGGGTCCTGCGGGTATTGACTCAACATAGTGACCCGCTACTCGCACTTCAACAACAACCGGCTCAACGCGCATCCACACACCGAAACAGGATCTCATCGCCACATCCACGCTCATCCACAGCGACACCCGTCTCTCAACTCGGCGAAGCAAAACCTAAAGACTTTTCCTTTCTCCTTAGACCAGAGATTTACCACCCTCTCACCCCCCTCAACGTCCCTGTCGCATTTCGTAACCCACAGAAGCAGCCCAACCCTGAAGCGCCCATCGAGGAACTCCTTGCCAACGGCCACTTCAGAGCAGCTGCCATCGCTGCCGTTCAAGAGCTCACAGGCTCTGGGGCTAGCGGGGGTATCAGCCCTACTGACTCCAAGAGGATATTTGAACTTCTCTACACGCGGCTGGCATGTCTCACCCTGATTGATGCGACGCCCTTGGCTGCCCAGGAGGTAAAAGCCTTGGAAGATCTCAACGATATCAGGAAATATGTAGACGATATCACTGGCGAGCATCTGGTACCCTGGGAACTCCGTGTCCTCAACGTGCGCCTTCAGTCACTAGGCTTTGGTGACTATCGCCGAGCTGTCATGAGCTACCACGATCTCGCCCGCGAAGCCCGTGACCGCATTGGTAAAGCAGAAGCCCAGCACGATAACTCAGTAAGAGAGCTCTGGAAAGCCCGCCTTCACGACCTTGGGATTCAAGTCGCAGGGGCCCTTATTGAGCTTGAGGATCTCACGGGCGCCGCGCATCACTTGAGCACCCTCCGGGATCGGGGTGACGGCAAATTGGCACTTGCCAAAGCCCTATTGTGGCTGCATCTGGGTGATGCAGATAATGCGAGGGCTTGTGCACACCAAGCCGCGACCAGTGATGAAAACGCAGAGAAGCTCATCATGGCGCTTTGCGACATGGCAGACGCCGAGTACGGGAGCGCGCTTGAGGCGTGGAAGGAACTGAAGGAGAGCATGGGCGATGAGATGGTTGGTGTCAATACAGCAGTATGCTTGTTATACCTTGGAAGGATACAAGAGGTAGGTTTTGTTCTCTCGAGTGATTTACATGCACTAATCTTGTTAGGGACGCGCAATCTTGGAAGGGCTTGTTGATTCAGGGCTGTCATCACACACGCTGCTGTTTAACTTGTCCACCATGTACGAGCTATGTACCGAAAGACACAAAAACATGAAAGTTAGACTGACAGAGCGGGTTGCTGGCTTGGAGGCGTCTGCTGCAGGCTGGGAAAAGACAAATAACGACTTTAAGCTGTAGTCCTGACAAGTGCCAGTTGACTTAATCCAAGCCACCCAACTTATTATAAGTATATCTTTGGTGGCAACCAGAAGAGGGTCCAATCCTTATCTCAGGCGAACTAATAAACGTGCCGTATTCGTGCGATACATGAACTACAACAGGTTCTTCCTTGGTCAACTCGAAAGACCACTCAGTGGACCATCCGATGAAGCGATGAGAATAAACCAAAAGCTGCTACCATTGGCGGGGTATGAATGTGCCACTAGTCATCAATCTCCAAGACTTGCTCGACTAATTAAGTATCCTCCAAGATTTCTATGTGGACACAGACTTGAATGCAAACTTTTGATCGTATGCTAGGGTCTGATACAAGTAGAGCTTTCTATTCTACAATCCATCTTACCTGAAGAAAAAGCCGTCAATTCTCGATTTGAGGTCCTGCCAAGCATATTGTAAAAGGGATATCCTTTGGTCTCAAGTCGGTCTTTCCAGGGCGCATGAGACTCTCGAGCGCACAGCTGTATTCGCCGCCCAGGTGATTGTGCTTCAAAGCAAGCTGTACGTGATGGTGCTGAAGGTTTTAAGATCCATATGTTTGTCTAATTGTCTTATCTTGACCCCGAGGCGGGCTTAGAAGAGGGACATCTTGTGGGTCAACCTTATGAAGGCGACAGCATTTCTAACATGTCTAACGATCCAGGAGAGCATAAGCAACCCGAGCGAAGAATCTGAGTTTTTCTGCACAAACCATCTCGCCTAGCTTCAACTTTCAATGTCTTTATGCCAGGGAATGCATGGCCCTGCATATTTGCGAGAGGAGAAATACATCATGGAGCTCCAGACGGCCCGTGATGTCCAGCATGATATTCGCTGACAAATCATGAAAACAGAGGCCGGAGGCCGATCTGGTCGGCATTTTGGTATGCTAACGCTCGGGGAAGAATGAAAAGTTGTTTAAGGTCGAGGGCTGGTAAGGGAGTGTCGAGATGAACAAAGAAGAAAAAACTTGCTGAGAGAGGCAGGGAGTACGGTGTATTAAGTACATGATGGTGTTCAAAATGAAAACTTGATGTTATACACTTCCCAAATTATGTGCGTACAAATCACACAAAACTGTATTGACCCGCGGTTGAAAACATGTTGCCGCAAAGGGACCGAGGCATGATCTTGACATGGTTCACGGTGACCAGTCTAGCGAAACAGAATTATCATTCTGGGTTCCCTGCAGAGTTCTAATATGTCAAAGTACAGAACTATGTTACAGCTCGACACTCCTTTACTCTTGAATTTTTGGAGAAGTATATATCTGGGGAGATCAGTTTACAATGAAGTTGTTCGTGTCGAAACCTTCATACCTGGAGCTACCCCACATTCCGGAAGGGGACGCCGTTGCGAACCTCGGCACGGACACGGTCGATCGCGCCGATCCCCAACATCATTAAAAGACATGGGTAAGAACAGGCCATGGTTGTCTTTATTTGACCAGAGTTCTCTCCTCAATAACGTAAAAGACACAGCTTAGCACTCAACATGTCGGACCGCGTTAGTCAACTCGCAGGTCATCTCAACTACCCTAAAGGTCTACTCGCCGGCCAAGTCGCTATCATCACCGGCAGCGGCCAGGGAATCGGCGCAGAAGCAGCAAGGTTATTTGCAAAGGAGGGTGCAAAAGTTATCGTTGCAGACATTGACGCGGGTGAGTTACCTACTTCTACACTGCCACCTCTATCTAACTCAAATTCTGAAAAGAGAAGAGTAATGCTGTCGCTGAAAGCATTAACAAGAACGGAGGCCAGGCCATAGCCGTGCCTGGCGATATACTCAAGTCAGACTATGTCAACACTCTGATAAAGAGCGCCGCAGATTTCGGTGATGGCAAGATAAATATCATTGTGAATAACGCGGGCTACACCTGGGATGGCGTCATCCACAAGATGACAGACAAGCAGTGGGACACGATTCTCGCTCTGCATTGCACTGCCCCTTTTACTCTTGTCCGCGCTGCAGCCCCTTACTTCCGCGTGCGCGATGGCGCTCCTCGCTGCATTGTCAATATCTCGTCCACGTCTGGCGTGCATGGTAACGCGGGGCAACTGAACTATTCTTTGGCCAAAGCGGGCGTCACAGGCTTCACCAAGACCATTGCAAAGGAGTGGGGTCCCGCGTTTGGCGTGAGGGCGAATACTGTTGCCTTTGGACATATTCTTACCCGATTGACGGCGGCGAAGGAGGACGGCGCTTTCGTAAAGGGGCCAGATGGGGAGAAGATTGCACTGGGTATTCCGGCCAAACAGAAACAGGCTGCAGGAGATGCTGCCCATGCAGATATTCCGCTCGGGAGAGCAGGTACTGCGACTGAGGCCGCGAGCGCTGTTCTGGCCGTGGCGAGTCCGTTGTTTTCGTATGTAACAGGCCAAACTATCATGGTGACAGGAGGACGTAATATGTAGATATCCAAGTTGCAAATCAGAAGTAGAACAGAGGCCAAACTTATGACAACGTCAAGTAACTGAAGAAACGTGGTATTAGATTAAACGGTACTATACTTCCCCCAAACGCCCCATCCAACAAGATGCATCCCTTTTGTACATGCCATTCCCGCTCTTAGACCTTGAGCCAGAGTGAAAAGACACCCTGGGCATATTGAACGATTTCGTCGCCGCCCAGCTTGCTCTCGCCGTACAGACGGTCGACGAACGAGATGGGAACCTCAGCAACAGTGCAGCCCATGGCCTTTGCGCGAACCATCAGCTCCATCTGGAAACTGTATCCCTTGCTCTCGGTGCTAGCAATGGCCTTCTCCAAAGCAGCCCGCTTGTACAGTCGGAAGCTGCCTGTCAGGTCACTCACGCCAGGCCGCAGAACGGTGTCGGCAAAGAGGTTGGCGCCGCGGCTGACAAACTTGCGCTTGAGGTCCCAGCCAAATACACCACCGTCACCAGCGTAGCGGGTGCCCGTGACGATGTCGTAGTTGCCCTTCTCCTGGAGAGCAACCATCTGGGGGATGAACTTGGGGTGGTGCGAGAAGTCGGCGTCCATGATGATAACAAAGTTGCCCGTGACGAACTTTAGGCCGTGAACATAGGCCGTACCGAGACCAAGCTTGCCGGCGCGGGGCTTGAGGACGACGTGCGGGGAGTAGACCTTGACGAGCTGCTCGGCAACTTCTTGGGTTCCGTCGGGGGAGCCGTCGTCTACGATGATGAGTTCCCAGTCGAGGTTGCTGCTCGAGTTAGCATTGCATTTGTTTTACAGGTGGGTGCAAAATTGTACGGACTTTTCAGTAAAGGTGCGGTTCAACAACCAGGTCATGATGGGCAAGTTCTTGCGCTCATTGTACGTCGGCAGGATAACCGAGTACTTGTTCGTCTTTGCGGCCATGGTGGGCGTGATTGAAAGGGGGGTATCGATTCGAAGGAGGATAAGAGGCGCAGAAGTGACCTGAAAGAAATACAAGTCAAGGTAGGAAGATCGCGAGCGAAAAAAGGAGCGTGGAAATTCGGGTGATCGCGTTGATGGGTTGGTTCGTCGTTATTCACATCAAGCCACTCTAAGGGGACACCTTGAAGCTGGCGACGGGGGGCATGAGTTGAATGACTAAGCTCACGATGAGTGGGAGCCAGATTGCAGTGAAGCACCCCTGAGACAATGGTGTGGCTGTGCTGTTGTGAGCGAGCCATATGTGGCTAGTGAGGTCCCAACTAACTCTTGGGGTTGACCGATGCCGATCTACAAACACGGTCTTGCAAGCACAACAAGCAGGTCTTGGAGTTGCCGTCTGCTTAATACTGATCAGCTCGAGACTGCAGTGGCATCCCAAGCCTTTTTTTCCTGACTGTCAGTCGATTATTTTAAGGTACTTAGTTGGTTGCGAGCGTTGAAAAGCAATCGACATCTCTTCTTTGGCCAACTTTACAGCATCCTGGACACAGATTTCCCCCTTTGCCATCACCCATCACCCATCACCAAGTAACCTCCCCTCTAGTCACGTCCCGGCAGCCAAGTACCGGTTGTCTCACAGGGTTCCGGGGCTTCTCCCTCGTGTCTTCCAGATCGGTGGCTTACAATTTCAAAGCCGTCGACCCACCAAAGCTCTTCTTCCCCGCAACGCAACGCAGCTCGGACTGGGATCCAAGTCCAGTCCAAGCCAATCCAAGATACCGACCAAGTCCGTCCCGATCTTCAGAGTTCACACCGTCACATACGGGTGTTCCTTGGGCTAACCTCACAGTCCACAGAGTTGCAGTCGAGTGACGACAGGGCGCTTGCCTTAGCCCAATGCGTGCAGCTGTTGAATCCCTTGCCCATCCCGTCCATGTTCCTCGTCCCCCATTTCTCGCGGACGAGTAACCTCGACGCTGTTTGTGTACCCTCCGCTTCGGAGCTACCCATACCCATTTACTTCTGGCTTCTCTCTATGCTGCTGCGCTGCTTCTTGTTCTGGCTATGGATGGCTTGTGGAACCGTCGTGACCTCGTGCTTCTGCCAACCTCACTCTCGTTCTTCGTGCCTCATCCCCAACTTGATCTCTTCCCTCCATCTCCATCGTGAAGTATCTTCCTCACTCTCGCGACTTCAAAACAGCATCGCAAACATCCTTCGTATCCATTGACTTTGCCCTGTCGCGTACACTTGAGTTTGTAAGCCAGAGTCGAGTCGCGACAACAACTGTTACGTCATCATCATGTCGGACGGAATCGCTCCTGCTATAGACAAAGGTATTATTCATCGCTAGCCATCTCAATGGGCTCGTTTCCATCGCGTCTGATACAGCGCTGCGCAATTGACATATTTGCGATGGCTGTTGAGACCTTCATGGCTCCTCCGTACGCTTATATGTCGAGGATTGAGCTGACACGGCCTAGTTGGCGCGCCTGAACCCACGGCCCCCGAAGCCGAGGCTGGCGCTCCCACCTTGGATACCACAGCAGCTCCCTCAGAACCAGTCAAGCCAGAGGAGAGCAAGCCCACTGATGGTGCCGGCGGCCTCAGCGCTCCGCCCAAGCCCGTCGAGGTCGCCTCGGTTCCCGAGACGCCCGTCAACAACCAGACTCCAGCAGGCGGCACTCCGCGACCCGTCCTTAATATCGAAGAAGAGCCCAAAGATTCGCCAAAGAACGAGGATGATGCTGCATTCGTCACTACCGATGTCGCGACTACTTCGACGCCTGCTGTCTCCGCCCCAAAGGATGTCTCCATGACGGACAAGCCTGCTGATGTTAAGCCCGCGGGCGTCAACGGCGCCAGCAAGCCCGAGGTTGACGACGTCGCCAACGCCGCCGCAGGCGAGAAGCGGAAGGCTGAGGAGCCCCCTGCCGCAACCAACGGTGCCTCTGCTCCCGTTGTGGCAGAAAAATCCGTATCGGAGGAGCGCGCCGAGAAGAAGGCCCGCGTTGAAGACATCGCAGATGAGCCGACGGCCACCGAGGACGCAGCGCCAAACGGTAAGCATGAGAATGGTAAGGCTGCCAAGAAGGATAAGAAGGTTGCGCCTGCGGTTGGCAAGACGGCACGCAAGACACGAAGTCAAGGTCCTGTTGAAGCCCAGTAGTCACCGGAAGACGCCTTGTTTCTTTATCACGCAGAATATGACTCGAGGATGGGACGGCGAAAAACGGCAGGATTGTTTATGGGAATTGGAACATCTTCCTGAGGTCTGCCCTGGGTTCTGGGATTGCTTGTACATTCGTGCTTCGGTAGCAAACATCGATTTGATCGTTGTCATTTAGTGGTGACTTTTTGGATGGCTAACTATTCCTGTTGTGACCTGTATAGTGAAGTTGTGGCGCAAAGACGATGAGGTATCAACTTCACTCTTGCACTCAGAGAAACATCATCAAGCGATTCAAGCCCCCTGAATTATGCTGACAAGGAGGGAATGTCAGTCCCGACAAGTTCGACACTTCATACCAGCCGCGGCCCCCATAGCGGTATCAGAGGCCCTCGGGGCCTGCAAATATCTTATATTTCTTCTGTTGACGAACCTGCTTTGAGTATTTCTTCGAATTGGAGTCCGATTTCGCGATTGCCCCGTCCTGAGCGTTTTCGAGCTTGGCAAACTAACGTAGCGGCATGCATTGGCACTGTTGCTACATGCGCTCTTTACTAACCATAAATATAGCATCGACATCAAGTCCTCCATGGTTTTTCCAACCATCAACTTGCAGCCCCCCTTGCGGCACTGCTGCTGCCTTCTATGGATATCTCTGGATAAATGTCTCGAGATGACGATCTCCTGCTCAAAGCCCGCTATTCCCGCTGATCTCTAGCCATCTTTATCTAGATGACTGTTTCTATCTATATGATAACCGAACGTCTCTGTCTCGATGACCATCTATCTCTCGTTGTTCGGAAACATGCCTCCACTGCGGTATTATCGTTGGCTTCTACGTCTAAGGTATGGTTCACTATCCCGGTAACCTTCGTCAGCCCTTTCCCTATGGCCAACTCTATGCGAACGACCATCTCCTGCCTAGCAGCATGCTACTACCACCGGCTTCTTGAACGTTTCTAGGTGACCTACTCCGACCATCTCTCGTCGGCTACTCTCACCGTCAGCAGCTTAGAAGCCGCCTCGTATCTAAAAGCTAGAGTGTTGAAAACGATCTACTTGACTTTCGTTTTGGTCTCGATAAACACAAGATCAACAGGTTGGTTTCCTGTTCCTTCATAGTTGGATGCATCAAACTGTCATCCACGCTGGGAGATTTACCGCGGGAGCCTCCCCATGTTTTACGTGCGGCCTTCAACTCTTCTTCCGTGGATGTCTCTTTTAGCAAGAGCTGCCAGCACTTAGTTATGGCCCCATCCATTTCAGCCGCTGCTGTATCTGAGCCGTTATTATGAGCCTGACAGCTGCTCTAAGAGAGGGTTGTGAGAGCTGCCTTTGACCTTCCCCGCGACTTATCAAAGAGCTTCAAAATAAGTCCCTTACTTCCTGACCGTCCGGCTACCTGGCATTTTCCAGCTCCCGATGCTCTATGCTTTCGAAGCAACCAAGCAAACGAGATACTATTTGCTACGACTACTACAAATGCCTCCTTTCAGGTGCCGAACGGAAATCATCCCATGTGACAGGGCCAGAAGTTGATTTGGTAATTGAGGTTTCTTTGTTCTCCATTGGAAGTTGATTCGTCGGGTCCCGGTGGTATAAGAACATAATTTTTAAAGATTATGAACCCCGTGTCTTGTTGCAGAACAGGTCGGTTATTTTTGGCGCAGAGGCATTTGGGTACATACTGAGTTAGTTGATATATCGTCAATGAACAACTCTGTTTTTATCATAGCCATACAGCAAATGCCATCGCACGCTGTGTACCATCCACAACTTATGTTTGGGGGCACATCTCTCGGACCGAAGAGGTGCTGGGGATGATTGACATGCAGACTCTTGATTCTATGGGCCGGACTGCTCACAAGTTCTGCTATTCGTCTATTATTGAAGGTTTGTGCCTGAACTTTAGTTCAAGTCGGGTTACATAGAATTGTAACGGTTCAACAAGGGTAGTCCTGGGAGTAACTCATCGAGCCAGGAAACGACGCGCGGAGGATCAGCCAGGGACTGGGATCCCATTTCCGTATCCGCCTCAGGGACGAAATCTTCGGCTCTTGACAGATCTTGGCCTCCCATTGCGGCGCGTGGTGGAGCCCACGTCAGCGTCTCGCTTTTTCATGCCGAGAGTCCCTGTTTTACTACACATGTGGGATAGGTGGGTACAGTAAGGGAGATCACAGCTGTGCTGTCTGTTTTGCCTCGCCGCCTGATATCAGCAGAAACCCAGAGCGAGGCGCACGTGAGATTTGGCGTTGATGGGATGAGTCCAGCATTGCTGACTGCGGACGATGTTGGCTCAGACGCTGTCTTTTGATCTGCTAAAACTGCCGCAGGGTAGGCTCGATTTGATCTTCCAGATTACCTCAGGTTTGGGGTCCGGGGCTGGAATTTGCGACAGCTCAGCGGGCGAGCTTCCAGGAACAGGCCTGACTTGCATTCCAGATCCTTCTTCCCCTAAAACATAACCGTGGCTGTGTTGTAGAAGTCCCATCTTTTAGAGACCATCCTGCCGAGGACGTTACGTTATTGCGGGGGCTCGTCATCCACTTCTCCGGGACGGGCGTCATCGGGCCCCGAAACTGTTGAACCATCCGACAAGATGGATGGTCACTTAATCGGGCTTGGTCCTTGTTCAGATGAAACGAGATCCGGAGATGCCCTTGCCAGCAGTTAAGGAGCGTAGACTGCGATAGGGAAAGCTGCTCAACAAGGTTGATGGTTGATCCGAAAAAGAGGACATCTTCTCATAACATGTCGTGGGGCTTGAGACTTACTGCTGGAGTGTATTTGCACTTACACGATGCCATCACGCACAGTTGTTAGACTTTGCTTCATTCTGTGCTTTCAAGTGCAAAGACGACTTAAGTGTCAGTGTTGGTCCGAGTTTGATTAGTGAAGATTTGAGAAAACCCCTTATTGAGAGTTATTACGCATAATATAATCATAATATTATAATGCAAAAGAAAAAGGAAAGATAGAACGAAAAAAAAAAAAAGAAAGAAAAAAAAAAGAAAAAAAAAAAAAAAAAAAAA
>JABCKB010000224.1:0-39969 GCA_013184455.1 Fusarium continuum
GATATATTACTTATAGCTATTACTGCAGTAGCCGAAAAGCTAGTTCTTGCGGCTGCACCATCTCTAGACCAACTAATAGCCCCAGAACACTAGCTGACAGGCCATTATATGCGACCTCCCTGCTGTTCTGCTCTAGTCTACTTGTGGTGTGGTTGCGTGTTATTGCCCAGTCCAGTTTCCATTGCAGACCCATGACTACCTAAGACTTCACACGTTGACTAACAGCCACCATAAACACATCAGGAACCCATACTTGATATTCCCCCAGTCGAGTGCGAGAAGATCTCAACTTAGCTGCATGTAAGTTGACCACGGCCTCATTCCCGTTGCATTGGCCTGCAGCAACTGGTGAGGGGTTACTAGACCGGTCACCACAGTTTTGTCAAGGGCCGATGATAGTGATCCGGCAGTTGGCCATAAATAAGTGATCAATGCAGCCAAGGAGCTCCCCTGGCTGAGCTGGGTTCTGCCCTCCATTAGCAAAATGAGGCGGACGGCCAAAGGCGGCTGCGAGGATTGTTGAATCGTCCCAGGGGTTTTCAACGAGGTACATGCCTCAGCAGCTTTACAGCCTGAAATATTAGCAACGACACATAACCAAATATCTGCAAGTATGCTACAACATGCGGCCTTTGTCCTGTGCTGTTCTAGTTTACCTCCTGTTCTTAGTACATGGAGTCATGCAACTACAATTTGTTGACCTTCTATTACGGCCTCAGGGTGGGCTTGCCATGAGTACTAGTAAGGCTAGTAAGCTCGTTTGACAGCTCCTGCATACACTGCATCGTGGTGGCGTCTAATGGCGCTGGTCGAATCACAGTGGGCTTTGTCTTCCCACACACATGGACAAGTAACCGAGTTTGCTATGGTGCGAGTGAGGCACCACCAATGGAGAACCCCACACGAGGAAAACCCCCTCCTCACATGTTTGATGCAATGGTTCCCAAAGGTGTTTGCCTTGGCAACCGGTGCGCTCAGCCAAGGCAACATTTATTAGAGGGCTCGCGGATTTGTCAAAGACGGCTGCAGTTGTGGAATCGCACCACCAAGTCACATTTCCTGCGACATTTGGCTAAAGGACTTGAGGGCCAGGCTCGCGATGGGGACACACACAAATGCACTGCCGAGATACGAGACTTATCCAAGGCGATTGCAGTTGTTGACCACCGTTGCCGACCAAGTCACATCTCTTACCCCGCCCTTGTCCAGGCTCCAACTTGAGAATCAGGCTCGCGATGCGGGATGGTTCGGACTATAAGATGTGATCATGTCTCTGGCTGTTCTAATTTTGGTGGATACACTACAATTCCTCTCGCAACTTTTTCGGTCACCAGAATTTTTCACCATGTGTAAGTGGGTTAGTTACACGCAGAAGTATTCGGGTTGTCGGGAACACCATGTGCTCACCATGCGCGACATCACCGTGTACTGCGATAATCCCATGAAGGGTCTTCTATGCCCCGATGCAACCGAGGATACTACCCGTCAGTATGGGTCTGTCTCTAAGAAAGGCGCATGCCCCTTATGCCCGTCGGTGCGTGGTTGCCTGAAAAGAATACTCATCAGAAGCTAACCTAAGAATAGGGTAGCAAGTAGCTCACGACGTTGGAGAAGGAGAGTAAGAAGGGATTCACTCGCTGTTGGAAATAAGCTGGCTTTCACTGTATCTCGTTGGCAGTCGTATCCTCGCTCCTCAGAAATCCGTCTAAAGCCGCAGCTACCTCATCTGCGGTCTCGTATACTTCCTTCCAGCAATTCATGATAGTGACGCCAATGTCTATGCTGTCGAGACAGGGGAATTGCTCCCTAGAATATCGTTCTTCCACCTCTTCATCTTGCAACTCTGGGAATGGTCTTGCCCATGCTAGAATTTCGTAGATAGCTGATCCAAGCGCGAAAAGTTCTGTCTTTGCAACGGGTCGTTTATCAAGATCTCGTCCTCGGCAAGGCAGTGCATAACGTGCTTCCTCATATACTGTTGGGGTAAACCCATCTCCTTCGACGGCTGAATCACCCAAGTCTCCTATCTTGACGCGAAGGCCGTCGAAGAGGAATAGGTTCCGGCAGCTCAGATCGGCATGCCGCACCTTGCATGAATGGATGTAGCTGAGGCCAACTGCGGCGTCCAGAGCCATCTGGATACGGGAGTGTTTAGGGGGTGCTTCGTGGTCCTCAATATATTGCCGGACATTGCCCAGAGGTGCCAGCTCGAGTCGAAGCGAGTAAACTGATGGATGGACTTGTACGAGACCGTAGTAGCGTAGGATCCGAGGGTGCGTGCCGAGGTGTTCATAGACGTGATGCTCCTGGCGAACTGCGTCCTCACAAGTATGGCACTTCGATGAGCGCAGCTTTCCGTCGACCCATATCTGATACCCTTTGAGAACCGTAAGGTTGTCGTAGGTGGAAACGAAACACGAGGCTCCTATACCGATGATTGAGCCTAGTTGTGGAGGATCTTGAAGGCCGACCGAGGGGGGTATAATCGTGGTATCGGGTCGCTGGGATCGCAAGGACGAAGATGACGTATGGGCCTATAGTACACGATTTCATAATTAATACTCAAAATATTTGACCTGATGTAAGATCTGATACTGACCTGGGGAGAGTCTTGCTGCCCAGCGTCACAAGGGACGCGCGTGCCGTGATTAAGTGGGCGCGAGAGGAATGACCAGGCGCCAGCTGCCCAATGCCAGATCGTTGGGAAAAGGGACCTATAAGGGCGCAGGCCCAAAAGTCGCTTTGTTTCCTGGCTCGTCATGACATCGTGCTTTCAGTGCAATATAGAAAGAAGGAAGAATTGCAGGGCTTGGCAGAAAGGGGTGGCTTTGGAGGACTTTGATAGAAGGGTATTAAAATAGGCCCCGGTAATTACATACCAAGGTACCCCGTTTTACCACTTTGCATCGCCGCCATTTCATTCGACACCGAGAATACGCTCTATCTCTTCGCGCTGTTGTCGCTCTGGAGCCTCTAGCTTCTTGAGCTGCTCATCGAGCGCATACTCCACGAAAAACTCGAGAACTGCTTTCTGCCGACCAAGTTCTTCGGTCAATGCTACACTTGATTTCCATTTCCCTGCCTTCATCTGTTCGTTCACTGCCGCGCTGATCTTTTCGACTTGCTCTTTCGTGCATAGTTTGTCTCTGTAGGATAGCAGGCGTTTCACACTGACGTTGCTTAACTCATTCTCGAGCCATGATTTGACGATAGTTGGGCGGGCGGCAACAATCGCAACCTGGAGATTTCCGTCTTGGATAACCACCAAGAGGCTGCCGTAAGGCACGTCCTTGGGCTTGATAGCTGGGTTATCATTTTTGGTTTCATCTTCCACAGACGGTGGTTGGTGCCTCATGATAGCAGAACTGTCGGACGCCATTGTAGACAAAGCTGGAGAAGACATTAGTTCTGGGAGGGTGAGGTGCGCGTAAGTAGTGCTTTTAAGATAAGAGGCGCGAAGAAAATCATCACAAGACGTGACCATAATAGTCGTTTACTCAGGGTACCTACTTTCAGCACCACCCAGCAGGGTATCTGATATCGGGTCTCAGCCTCCTGGTGCAGCGGTACGTTTTTCGGCACCCGCACCCCCGGGGTTCTCTTGTGTTGGACATATTAGAGCGAAGTGGTGAGGAACTCCGCCCCTATAGTCATAATTGCATTCTATGCCAAGTCCGCTTTCAAGTCTTTGTTTCGGCACTTTAAGCGCCCTTTGTATATGACCCCCCCATTCTCTCTCTATATTGGACATTGACTAATAGGCCAAAGGCCTAGAAGCAACATGCAGTCGGGCCATGTTCAACCATACGCAAACGATGCTTATACAGCTAGCATCATGAACGCCTATAGGTTGCTCAAGGACTGATTTAACCAAATTCTCCATAAGAATGCTTCTCTTGGGAGGAGTCAAAAGTCCTTGCGGCAGCGATTTGACCAGGTTTCGCAAGACAACCACAACATTCGCCGGGAACTGCAGCGCCAACAAGACGACTACCATCTCTTAGCAAGAGACCTTGGTCAAATTGTGACTAAGAAGTCACAGATATATGCCGAACTTGAGAGCGAGAAATTCAAAAGAGACCTAGGTGACCTGGTCCTCAATCAATGCCACGATGAGATCAGTGAGCATAAGAAAGCACTCGAGAAGGAAAAGTTGCAGAAGGAATTAGTGAGCTGCTTCTTGACCAGTACCGAGACGAGGTTGAAGAGCAAAAGAAAGACCTCGGCGAGAAGGAGAAACAAGCCGATGCATATCAACAATATATCGCAGTCGCTCATGGCCAGATCACGGCCCTGAGAGCTCAAGTTTTATATCTGAACCAACGGATGGCTGTTGGCGAAGAGGACATCTATGCTCTGACTCGAAAGCTGGAGGACAGTAATGGGGAGACAACAAGGCAAAGGGCTATTATTGCTAAGCTAGAGAAGGAGCGAGGCGAGGCGATGGATGGATGTCGTTATTACCATACACAGATTTCAATGCTTAAGGCAACATACGATGAGATAGAAGCTCGTGTTAACGCCTTGAGTGTTGGGAACTCGGTCGGCGCAAGTAAAAGAAACCACAGACGCCGTGAAAAGCAAAGGAATGGACATCATATCTAACTAGCCACTCATATTGTAAATTTTCTGGGATGGCATTTCCGGAGCCAAACCTTTTTGCTCAACTTCGAGGCAAAAGACCCTTGAAAGGTGGTCAAATAGGGAAGCAGTGCTGTATAGTTCAGGACGGTGGCATGTGATCGTGGTGTTTATAAGGTCAAGCACATGCTGTATATGCTCGCTTTTTTCATGCGCGCTGTTGATCAGTGCGCGATGGTTATCGTCGGCAAGAATGGCGATAACGAAAGAGAGAGAAAGGATCGAGCGAAACATGTGCATTTTTTTGAACTTAACGTGCAGACTCTCTCTGTGCTGTTGAGGGATCCGTGCATACTGTGTGCTTTAGCCCCTGACCAAGAGTGTTGTTAACGAGAACATACATGATATTAATAGGTGACCCCGGCCTTTAGAATCTCGAATCTCTGAGTGTATGAGGCTCCCCGGGTCCATCGTAAAATAGTATAGCGTCAGTCTTAGAAGATTCTCTCTTTTCTTCAAGGACACGCCTGCTTTAGCGTCTTTTGTGAGGAAGTGTCCTCGTATATACAGCTGAATTTTCTATTGCATCGTAAGCTTTGCTTGAAGTAATAGAAGGGCTAGGTTAGTGGTCACATAGTTAATGTTCTATGATAGAATCTTGTTGATCCATTTATTCACCCAATATCTGTATTCTTGCAAAGGGTTAGTAAGGTGCCTTCATGATCAGGTACAGAGAAAAACCTTCTGCGTCCATTTCCCAAAATAGAACATGTCGTCGAGTTTTTACCCGCCATTCACGGTATAGACGCAGCTGTTCCTTCATATAAGGAAGCTGTCCTGCAATCCCGATGCCTGTGGCAAATAGCAAAGCATCTATTCCATTACAACTAAGACAATAAAAGTTACAGATTTAGCAGTTTATAAACTTATTTATAGTAATTGAATTCCGTTTTAATTGATACTAGTAAATCTATCTAAACTTTTAAACTTTTTTAGTATTTATCCTAAGTTAGGCTTGTCTGTTTTGCTACAATCACTCTAAGAGTTCTTCTCGACGAAGGAGTTACTCACCGAATTTGGGTTCTTTTTGTATGTGAATTATATCGACAGGCTTTGGCACTGAATAAACCGTAGAGTCTCTCATCAGTTAAGGCCTATAGGTGGCTGTTGCTTATTTACCACTCACACCTCCTTCTTGACTGTTCAGGGAACTTGTGAATAACAACAGACATTCTAATAAGCCCGTTCTAATCACTAGCGACTGCGACATCGAATCACTTAACATCACTCTTTCGACGGATAACAGAGGTAATGTTCGTGAAACATGGCTGACTGAGGATGCAGTACTATTCCTTGTACTATAAGTAGATCAACTTCTCAATATTTGAGTTATATCCCCACCAGTACAACCTGCTTCCAAACATCCAGATCCAACTACACACCATCCGGCAACACTCTACAACCTGACAATTCACTTCATCATGTGCACAAGAATTAACTACCGCACTCTGTGTACCGATTGCAATGCCCTGCTCGACCAGTGGTTCGATAAGCACCACTGCGCCGAGTCGAGAGGGTTTTGGGGTAAATGTGGGAAGGGGGAGAACATCAATCAGGACACGAAGAAGCTGTGCGCTAAATGCGCCGAGAAGCGCAAGAAGAAGGATAAGAACTAAGCCAGTTGTGCATGATTTCCATCATGATTGAGGAAGAAGGAACTTTATAGAGAGCCGCTTGGACTGCTAGTCTTTGAGATATAATACCGTCTCTGTTGATATCTCTTTATCCATTGTTAGTCAAAGCACGGTATCAGTATGTGATTCGCGCGTTACCTCGACAAGGGCGACCAAGAGAGACATTCTCATTGAGACTTCGGGGTCAGTAGATGTGATCTAGCTCGAGTCAGAGCCTAGTACAAACTGATGTCAGAGACCGCTTACTGTGCCATAATCAATGATGCAACGCGACGTGAGATCAGGTTTAGTTCGTCATCGCGTGATCTTACTTGGTACCTCAAGTTTTGATGTCAATTATCGCAAGGTCTAATGAAACGGTAAAATATACTTAGTTAAATACTTTCATCTTAAATCTCGCCACATGAATCACTCCTATCTGGTTGTATCTGCTCTTAGACTAGGATCAGCAGTGCAACAGATGATTCCCCCTAGGCCTGTCTACTATCTATAGCTCACTACTGAGCTCACGACTTGACCTCAGCAGCCACCTTTGCTGCCTCACCCTCTATCTCCGCATCAGTGCGATACTTATTGAAATGCCTCGCTGGTACCTTCTTCATAAACATCTCGTCAAGCTCCTCGTAGGATCGATTCTTAGTTTCCGGCTGGAACCACCAAATTACCAGAATAGAAGGGAAGCAGAGTCCGCCAAAGATGAAACCGAGCTTGCCTCCAAGGTTCGCCTTGTCCGGGTTAAACAGATACGGGAGGACAAAGCTCCACATGACCGAGATGGAGTTTGCCACAGCCAAACCAATCGCAATGGTCTTGACACGTAGCCGGGAGGTCGCAATCTCGGTCAGGCAGGTGTATGCGGTAGCGCCGATGGTGACGTTGTAGAGGAAACAATACACGAGGATCATGGCGACGGCTCCTTTGAGCTGCGCAGGCGAGCCGCCGACAGCCAAACCGCCCAGAATCCAGAGAATGACTGTCAAGCCAACGGTGCCATACAGAGTCAAGTCACGGCGGCCGACCTTGTCAATCAGGTACCATGAGATGACATTTCCGAACATGGACAGGACTTGCTGGATAATCTGCAGCTTGAAGGACATGTCTGTGCTGTAACCAGCCAGCTGGGCGTAGTAGGTCGAGTAGGAAGCCGCGAAAACAATTCCAGTAAACTGCTGAATGACCAAAGGCGCGATCGAAACCAGGGTTCGGCGGAGGTTGGACTTGCGGAAGCACTCGAGGTAGGTGACTCCCTCGGTCTCGCTTCGAATCTCGTTCAGCGTCATCTTGATGGATGTCAAGCGCTTGACATCCTCGCCCGACTCTGTGCTATAACCAAGGCGGCGGAGGCTGTCCAGAGCTCGATCCTCCTTCCCCTTGCTGACGAGCCACCAAGGCGATCTGAACCAAAGTTAGCATGCGTTCTCTGTTGAGGTTAAAGACTGCGCTTACTCAGGTACAAACATGACAAATGCAGCTGAGATGGCGGCAAAGCCATACTGGGAGCAGAAGACGGAGCGGTATGCCCATCTGCTGTCCTTGTCGCCTTCACTGTTCACGATCAAAGCTACAGTGAAAGGGCCAACTGTATATGATAGGGCGATGAGGCAGGTCATCAGACCACGAAGGGCAAGAGGAACAATCTAATGACACAAGTCCCATGTCAGCTATGGCCGCAACATTACCAGAACGAGAGGGCACTCACCTCGCCAATATAAGAACCCGAAACGGCTTGCAGTGTACCAACTGCAAATCCATTCAAAAACTTTCCACCGAAGAATTGTTCGTTTGTGGTGGCCACAAACTCGAGCGTGATGGCGGCGAAGGAAATGACGAGGGCCACGACCATGGTGTTTCGTCGGCCGATGGTATCCGCAACTTGGCCGCTTGCCAGCGCACCAATGACCTGTCTAGACCGGGGTTAGTGATTGCTTGTCTTTGGGTAGAGTATTCTGATGTTGACTCACGATGCGACAGGGGCACCGCTGAAAGCAGCCTGCCATTTAGCTGAAAGGACGTAGTCGCCACCGAAAAAGGAACCAAAGTCCTTTCGAAATCGAGGGATGCTGATGACGATTCCTGAGGCCTGGTTCTCGTAGCTCACAAGGAGGACAGTCCAGACAGCATAGAGACACCAGAAAAAGGCACGCGGATTGCGTCGAATTGCTTGCCACTTGGTGGTTTCACGATCTTCCTGGTCCGTCAGACGGGCTTCTTGCTGATGCGCCGTGCCCTCTACATGGGCCGACTGCGTCGGTTTTTCTACCTCAAGAGACGGCATAGTTGCAGTTCCAAGATAGTGAGGATGGGGATGGAGTAACTGTGATAGACCAAATGGACTGGGTTGCTGTGTGTTTGCTACTGGAAGGGGTGATGTCGATGTATTTATATCGCGATCATCCAAATTCATCCCCATTTCTCCACGCTCCTCCGCAAATTTTCCCTGTTCGCATGCTGGCCCATGGGGTAATTAAGCTTTATGCCGAAAGAGGCAGTTTGTGCCTCCGACTGACAATTCTGGTCAACCCCCCGGCCTCGCAGTTCCGCGCCATCAGGCGACGCTCGCGAGGAGCACTAACGATAGATGGGTAAGGCTCGGTCAAGACCTTATTGCGGTAAGACTAAACCCCTCTATTGGGGTCAAATGGCCACATTCTACCTGTCATTGCTAAATAAGGGAGTTCTTTACGCTTTCCAAGCCCGCTTAAAATTGCGGACCTCGTCTTGAACACCCAATTCCCCAAGACCAATGACTCGCTCGGGCTCGAGCTGATGTCAATCGGGCAACTTTTTGCTCCACAGCAGCTGGGAGGCGATCTGAACTTCGCCGACACCCCAGACTTTCTCAATCATCATGTCCGATTATCTGATATATCGATATACATACACGCCTCGTCGGCCCGAAATACTCTCCCAAAGTTGCACCACTTCTGGAATTCTGAGGTACATAGTCGGTAATGACGATTGTACTCTTAGCAATAGCTTTGAACCACTTTCCAGGATCCCCTCTGCACCACGCCGATGTTGTGTCTGACGTCTCCGGCGACAGGTAGGGCTGCATCTTCTTTGCTAGTGAATCCATTATACGTATGCTCAGGCGTCAGAGCCGGACTATATGCGGTACTTGTCATTAGCCGTTATTAGCACCGGATTTAAACGAGCAGGAACATGACGCTAAGAACCACGCGACATGTTCGAGAGTTTACCAAGCTTTCCCGGCTGCCCGGTACCTGCAGCACACTCACCACCAGAGCGACAACCTTGATCATGGGATAAAACATGAGATTGGAAGTATACCGACCGACCTAGCCACACGCGGCTTGTTTTGGCAGTTAGATCCGGCAGGTTTCTCCTCAATCCATTAGCAGGCTGCGTGCTTTAAAGCCAAAGTGTGGAACTGGCAGTTTACCACCTGATGGAACACTGACCGGGGGTAACGAGCTAATGACATAATGCTTGAAGCCGTACGGATAGATGGACCTGAGCCTCGGCTTTCACAATTTTGATCTTCTGTTGCTTCTCTGCTTCTTCAGATGCCTCTCGACCTCTCTCATCACCATTCCCGAACCGTAAGTCAATTGAGGAACTAGAAACATCACCACAAGCTTTGAAACCTTGTCATGCACATTATCAAACAAGGCTCTTGGAGCAAAGACAGCGGTATCCCATGTTTGGCCAAAGATGAAGATTAATTCAGGTCTACTTAACCTTATGAGTAACCACAACTATTACTTTGACAAGGGAGGGTTATCAGCTGCAGCTACCTCAACGCCGTGTAGAACAAGCCATCAGTACTCCGCACTCTGTACTAACTAACGGGAACTTGGAGTGGCCTTCGTGCGTAGTGTGAGCCCCACCTGTTCGAATAGCTTCTTGGCGGAATCGCTTTTGGAGTTCTTGGTGATGGCGCCACTTTGGATTACCCTGAAGAGTGTTGCACACGAAGCTGCCCTGGCTCAAGGAACATCTGGAATGCTGAATTGGCATATTTGACACAGAAAATGACTGAATAGGTGAGTTTTTTATATAAGTACTGATTTGCAGTATGATGCTAGTCCGTGGAAAGATTAATAGTTTTCTACATGTCCACGATTTTGAACCGCATAAGACATACATTGATAGTCAATGACACAGTCATATCATTTTGGAGGTTTCGGACTACTATCTATTATTCTCCTCTCTCAGTCTCAGCCCCTCTCGCCATTACGGTCTTCCCGAACTCCCCGGCGGCGGTGAGGCTTTCAGCTCGGCTGCTTAGTCTTAACATGATTTTACTCCAGGGGACGCGTTGTTTTGGTTCCACTTTAAGAGTCACAAGTTGTCAAGCTGGGGCAAAAGCCGATTTAGCTACCGAGAAATAGCCTGGGGCTACCATCCTGAGTGATGGAGCTGAGCAACAACGATTTCGAGCGTTGCCATGTGGTTAGGACAGTCCATAATGTGAACTTTTGAAAGGGCAATAGGATCTAGGGATAAGACGAGAAGGTATCCATACTCTCTTACAGCCTCTAAATATAAGGAGCTTCTCACTACCTGCCCAAACGTGGAAACTGCTCTTATAGGCGGATACAACTGGAAACATTGGAGTGTCTGCTGTCAAGGCTGCTTTTAGCATAGATCAGCAATGTTATCGCCGTAGTACGGAACCATGCCAATATCAGCCAGCTCAATCGACATGTTGAACATCAAACGGTATCACGTCCCCAGACGGCATTCAAAATGATCTACGTGCGGGAAGGCCAGCTACCACCCTTCCAGCTTGTTCACTCCTCGGGTAGCAATGTGCTCCATGTAAAGACTTCAGCTAAGTACTAACAACGCAGCAGTCGGAACCTTGACCTTGCACCACGTGCTACAAAAGCAGAGCCCCAAATGACCATGAATATTAATTTTAAGGCCACTTTTTATGTGTCCCGGTGTCCGCCATCCCATTGTCTTATTAGTTATATCTCTTTAGCGTTGCAAAGTCCCATACAAAGCAACGATTCGGCACCCCCTAGAGCAGAATCATAGTAAGTCCAACGCATACGCAAAAAGGTTTTCTTCTGAGAACCGCGTTGTAAGCTTTAAGATTTGTTTAAAATCAAGGAAGCTAAAATTATAGCGATGATGCGTGATCTAGTGCAAGTAAACTTGTGGGGACCTTAGACGGGGATTGATGAAACCAGCCTGCGTGTAGGTTATCACAATATAATTCACACACAATACTGTATACCTTGTCGTGGACACCTGCTCTCCGTGCTTTTAACAGCTTCCCCTTACTTCCCGTCACCTAAGATATGAGTCACTCTCGATATATCAGGCTGTCGAGACCAATTTCTCTGTTGATCTCCGCCATTCGCTCAGCGTCCGCCAGAGCGGTTCCCTCAGACCCAAAGATAATATCCTAAATGAATAAGCAAGTGTTTGGGATTAAAGGCTCGACAGAGAAACGTACCATTTCCTCAAGTGACAGACGCTTAGTTTCTGGCACAACGAACCAGATAAAGGCGGCACCAATCCAAGTTAGTAATCCAAACAGGATATATGTTCCATAATTAATGCCTGTCAACATATCGGGAGTGACTTGGCCCACGCTGTACACAATGTTAAGATGATATTACGTTAAACCAGGGAATTCACTAACATAAAGTTGTTCCTGTACAAGTCAGTCCCGTTGTTCATTCCGTTGGTCAGCCCACTTACATCCAGTTACTTGATGCACCAAGTGAGGTACCGTATGGCCGCGTGCTTAGGGGCCAAATCTCAGCAATGATAATCCAGGCACATGGACCCCAAGAGTCTGTATCGGTCAGTATAGCGTCTGAGGAGTGACTTAGACGGCGTTTCAGCTGTACTTACATCCAAAGTGAACTACAAACAGCCAAACCATGCAGATAGCAGCCCATCCGGCAGCTGGTTCTTGATCAAATCGATCGATATTCTTGGCAAGGATAACGGCGATAATGATATGACACGATCCCATGCCAATAGCTCCAACTGCCAGGACTGGTTTACGGCCAAGTCGGTCGATCCATAAGACGGCTGGAATTGTGGCTATGAACATGACGATGCCAACAACTCCAGTAGCCAAGAGACTTGTCGTGTTGCTGCTGAGCCCCAGCTGCCCAAAGATCTGAGGAGCATAGTACAGAACCTCCCAGCTTGTCAGCATCTTGAGGATTCCTATTCACCAAGGGACAACTTACTGCATTAATACCTGTCCATTGCTGGAAGAACATGGTAACGGTTGCCACAATTACGCGCTTGAACATGGCCTTGGACTTAAAAAGGGCGCCAATAGCAACAAACTGAAGCTTGAAAGTATTCATGGCGGTTGCTTCTTGTAGAGAAGGAAATTTCTCGGCCAGACTTCGTTTCTCGAACAAAGACTGAGCCTTGATTTCGAGAAATTCCAATTCGATGAGCTCGTGGTCGGTTGGAAGGTCTCTGAGATTGGCCAGAACCTGTCGAGCCTCTTCTTCTCTGTTGTGGTGCACCAGCCATCGAGGAGAGAATGGCATCCAGGCCATGCCAATAAACAGGATGACTGCAGGGGCCAGTTGAAGACAGATTGGGATCTGCCAGGCTGCATCGGACTGTCCATCACCAGTTCCACCAATGAAGTGGCAGCCACTCGTCGATGTTTAGCATTCATGACGCTTGAATATATCCGGGGTCTTACTAGTCAATCCAGAAGCTAACCATGATCCCAAAAGTAATGGCGAGCTGTTGCAGAGCTACCAAGGCTCCACGAACCTCACTATCATGATATTAGCGCTTTAACTGACCAGGATCTGAGCAGACCTACGGTGGAGCGCATTCGGAATTATAAAGCGGAACGATGGTCGAGAGACTACCTACTCCCATGCCCCTGTTGAAATTAGTTACGCACTGATTTTGTATGGCCAGGTCACCTACGTGATAAAGCGTCCTGCCAGAATAACTTGGTATCCGGCTTCAATAGCGGTAGCTTGAATGACAACGCCTATGATAAAAACACTTGTTGCAATCAAGATGCCGTATTTGCGGGAGCACAGCTCTGCAATGGCACCTGAGAGAAGGGTTCCAAGCCAAGCACCGAGTTCAAGGATAGATGTAAGCCAGCCTTTCTTGGTCTGGTTTTGTATATAATCTCCCATATCTGTAGACCGTCAGCAGGCTTTCATGAATCATGCTGGCAGTCTTACGTCTCTCAAAAGAAGGCATCACGAGAATGCCCGAGAACATTCCTTGGTTATATCCGTAGAGAATCCCACCAATACAAGCAAATGCAGCGATTCGGAACACCTTGAAGTTCTTGACAAGGGCCCTGGCACCACTGGCACCCATGAGCGCCTGACGTCGTTGCAGAGCAGCATCGTAGGTTCCGACTGTAGTGGTAGCTACACCCATTTCGGACTCGTGTGTGTGTTATCAGGTTAACAATTGAGCCGGAGTCACGGTGGATTCGGTGCAAACTGCTCGAGACATCAAAGGTGGAAACACAATGGCAACTATTCGTGCATGATGGATCACTATATAAGCATTGATGATCGGCAGTTAATGCCAAGGTATAAAACCATGTATTATCGCCTTGCAATATCATAACTTGACGAATAGCAATCCGATTTCGGCTATATGAAGGAGTAGAGGAGCATGGATGTCAAGCATTTCATACAGGTGACGGAAATATCCAGAGTTATGTAGAGACTCACTAACCAAAGGATTCTTGGAGTAATTCTGTCACCACACTCAACCTTGCCTAGTTCCTCCCCCGCATGGATAATTCCAATTCAGCCTGAAGTTATTGAACGACGGATTTCATGTCAGTCTGAGCTCTATTGGCCGTATTGAAAGACACGTGGTTTAATGGGATGTAAGACCATGATCCGAAAGGAGGGATGTTCACTGTCGATCTGCGGGGAAAGCTGGGAAGATTGTGTATGGATGCCATGAATTAAATAGCCTGTCGAGAACTTACCCCGATGAAGTTACTTTAGGGTGACTACTGGCATTAGTGATAATCAGACGAATAGTTACGAATAACATTTAAACTGAAGTCATCCATATCAAACTATTTAAAGCCAAGTTCAGCCAACAACCTTAGATGATAGCCGACAACAGGCGCCTGGGCAGAGAAGCCCAAGTCTTGGGTGGCTCAGGCTCCTCATGCTCAAGCAGAACAATTCCGGTCTGCAGATCCATCTCATGGGCCTTGACGTACAGCTTCCAGTCTCGAGAGTACACCTTGTAACCCAAGTACAGAGCCAGAATGATGGGGCCAGCAAGGAAAGACATGAAGAAGGCCTCGGCATTGGGTGGGGATCCATCAGGAGCCTAAAAGTATGGTTAGTACAATCCGGGTTCTGAGTGACTTGCTTAGACTTACGTAAAGAGCAGAGTAGAATGTTGCAATGAGAGCAACGACGTTGAGGAAGACACCGAGCCAACTGCCCCAAACACCAAAGGGGGTCTTGTAAGGCACAAGGTTCAAGCTGATACCCTGGGCACGGAAACCAGCACGCATTCGGGCGTGAGCAAGACAGATGGTACCCCAAACGAAGAGGAATGCGAGACCGGAAAGAGCAAGAAGCCAGTCGAAGACGGTGCCGCCCTTGGGTGATTCTCCGATGTAGGCGAGAAGGCCAAAAGCAAGCTGAATGATCACACAGTAGATGGGTCGCCCCTTGCCGTCAATGTAGGCCAGGAACTTGGGGGCATGGCCACGGATGGCCATGGCCTGCATTGTTCGGGTTGAACCGAAAGTGCATGTGTTGGCGACGGACAAAACTGAGATGGTAATAACAGCATTGAAGATGGAGGGAAGAACCTTGATGCCGGCATCCTGAATGGCGAGAACGAAGGGTGAAGCCTTTGTGTTGGCACCCGATGCACCAATGAGGCGTGGATCATCGGATCGAAGAATGATACCGACAATGAAAAGGTTGATGACATAGAAGAGAGCAATACGCCAAAAGACCTGCTTGGAAGCAGTGGGAACTGACTTGCGCGGGTCGGCAGTTTCGGCGGCGGCGAGACCAACCATTTCAGTACCACCAAAGGCGAAAGCTGGCACGTAGTTAGTAGAGATCTCGTTATGAAGAGTGGCGAGTACTGACCAGCAACAACAAAGACAGCACAGAAGCCCTTGAAGTTGGTGAACGCGCCAGGGTCGTCCCAGTACTTGGTTCCGAGGTAACCCTGATCACCAACACCACCGCAGTTGATGATGATGCCGAGGATGATAAAGCCCAGACAAGCGGCAATCTTGATGGCGGACAGGACGAATTCGACTGAGATTGATCAGCAGTGATGTCAAGTAGGTCTTAGACGGAATGCTTACCCTCTCCGTAACCACGAACACCGAAGATCTGAACAACAGTAAGGGCAACAAGGAAGACGGTGACCCAAACAGCCTGGAGATGAAGTTAGATATCGGAATATAAAGTTTGTATAGTGCATACGCCAAGCAGCCAAGCAGATGCCAAGCCGCCAAGTAGATGCCAAGGCAGATCATAAATCTACGAACCATGTGGATGTCAGTGCGCCAAAACTCTATAGTTCTAGACGCAGCGATCAGTTCAAAAGGAAGAACTGTAAGCCAGGACAGAGCATATTCCCAGCCGCATGCGAAGCCCCAGGATGGATCTACGAAGCGGACAATGTAGGTGTAGAAGGCACCGTTGACGGGATACAAGACAGCCATTTCTGCCAAAGCCAAGTTGGTGCACAGCAACATGACACCGATGATGAGATCTGTATATCGTGTTGGTTATTCGGTCATCGAACAAGCGCGGGAGAGATTCTTACAGCCTGTGATAGGATTAGCTTCTGTTCTTGGACGTCAATTGCTTGATCTGCTCACCAATTACCAGCGACGCGGGACCACCCTTGCGAAGAGCACCACCAGAACCGACGAAGAGACCAGCTCCGATGGCTCCTCCGATAGCAATCATCTGCATGTGTCGGTTCTGCAGGTCGCGCTTGAGCTCACCCTGCTTGTGAGCCGTGCCTGATTCTTCATCGTGAGGCACTGAGACGGTGGTCTCGTCCTTGACTTCGTCCTTGTGGGGAGGTGTTAGAGACATGGCGGGCGACTTTGCTACCAGTCTGGGAAGCTCTGGTAATGAGAGAAAGAAGAGAAAGCTCGAGAGTATGTCTCGAATAACCTCGAGAACATTCACAGCCGTTGAGACTGGCTTGCAATGGCTTTATGTGCCAAGCCTGCCATGGCGCTAGGCAGGTTTGAACAAGCTTAAGATAAGCTTTGCTGTACGCTAATGCTGGTTACTCCACGGGGGTCTTTCTCGATATCATCGCTCCGCCGAGGTGGGTGGCCTTGAACCCTGTCTCTGCAATTAAAACGAGACAATCAAGTTGCGGCGAGGCGATACCCTGGCACCCACACCAAATTCTGGCATGTTTCCTTGTCAGCGGCAGGCAGCTGAGCGGCCGGCTTGGCTGCTTGGCATCTCTATGGTCACTGCAATATCTTCTCGACTCCGATGGAAATGTATTTGTGAAGCTGCCGGCCAATACGAGGACAATACGACCTGTATTGTAGGAACGATAACGTTCAGCATTTTACGATCTGACCACCACACCGGGTACAAGGACAGAGTGCGACGAATGACCTTCTTATCAAGGACATGGACCCAAGCTCGCCACGTCCTTTTGTTGGTCGAGACGCCACACTGTTCCAGATAGCGCTTGAGCTGTACAGATAGGAATTGCTGCTGGGCTATTCTATTGGATTGGTTTCCCCGACTGTTGATGGCGAAATGTCACATGCAGGGGTCATGACCTTCCTCGACGCCCCTCAGCTCCTCTTTACCCCAGACTCACAGGCTGGCTAGGCTGGTCAGGAGATACGTATCGCCTTAGGACCCTGGGTGCTTACAAGGACACCCTCCCAGATACCAGCCAACCATACTAACACTGTTACTTTTGTTCACTAATGATTTAGCTTATGAGGTAAGTACTTCGAGATAGCAGCATTGGGGCTCAAAGAGACCTTAAAAAGAGGGTTAGCCTCAAACCGCTAGGTCATGATTTGCACCTTAGTTAGGCATGTCCCTCCGTACGACGCATGTAGGGCCATAGCCAGTAATGGTGCCATTCTTGTAGTTCTAGAACAGTTCTTTGGGATTACTATTACATCGCTAATAACAAATCACAGCCTATCTACGTATCGCGGATAGCTCTAAATCAGGCCGATGCCACCATCACGAATCCTGACCTACTAAATTAGGCAGGTACTTAAAACCCGCAGATAAGCTGGTGCCGGGCTTCCGGCAACCAATCAAGTGGATGACACATCCAAAACCGCCAGGGATCTACACTAAGAGACCGCAGCTTAAGACTCTTAGCCAGGGGTTGATCGAGTCTGGAAGCTTTTGAAGTTGCTCGTCCATGAATGCATCCGAATCTGCGGCACAAACCATTCCAGTGTTTCTTTGCAGCCTTCTTAGATTATTACCTTTGACAGGTTTCTTCGAACACCATGAAAAGATTGGAGAGCCACGTCCTACTGTCATCAGTCAGTCTAGATTGCATGTTATCAGGTCAGCGGCTGACTAGTTTTCAAATAAGACTTATACTTCCATGATCATGAAATCCCCGCATTCTTAATAACCCTGAGCTGGATCTGCGTCTAACCATCGAGTGATTACACAGAAATGCCCTAATCGACCCGTGCTTATGGGCTGCTCGGCCTGTCCCTAAAGATCTGGAAATACAGCATGCACTCAAAGTTGACTGGTTTTTTACTCTAATGCAACCTAGTGGCACCGAATTGACATGGATCAGACCTCTGCAACATCGGCGAAGTCCTTATTACGGCAAGTCAGCAATTCTAGGGGTTGCAAAACCCTTGCAGACTTCCTTCCAAACCGAAGGTGGCGTATTCTGAGATGCAAGCTTCCAGCATCATATGGTTACAAGTGATCGGTACCGAGATGATCTACAGAACTTGGCAGATAATGCAACACAATGTCGATTAACTATTTGAAGTCATGTGCTGACAAGCGAAACCGGGTGAGCCGTTTATGGTTCCAAGCAGCGGCTAGATTGCTCGTCTTATAATTGACCAGTCTCTCGTGTCAACCTTTTGTCTGTTTTTACCCTAACTCTTACCTTCATCTTTATGACTCGTTACGGGTGGCAAAAGTTCCCCCGATGTCACTGTCCAGCGGCGAGGGTTATTATCATGGTAACGCCTTAAACAGCAATCTTGGCGTTCGTCCAGTTGTCAGGGGTCTTCATATAAACGTCATTCATTGGTCATGTACGAACGACCGGTGCAAGCAGACTGTTTGTGTGTTCATGATTTTGAGGTGCGGTCCTCAGACTCAGACAAACCCCGGGCTTCTATCAGACTTCGAGTATTGTATGAATAAGTCGATAAGTTTTTGAAGTAATGACGTTGCGAGACAAATTTCATATTATCTATAATTATCATCAGGAGCTTTACATATGTATGACTGCGGTTCTTTGTTGTGCAGGTTTCTATAGCGTTGGTCAAGAGCAACCCTATATCTAACAGACTCATTGTGAACCTAAGTAGTAAGGGGCAGCTAATATCAAATCCAGGTCTTGCGCAATATTTAAAATGAGGTATATGCATGAAAATGTACGAGCAAAATTAGCAACACCTCGGATTGCATCCGGGTCTGGGTTTCTTATTGTTAGCGGCTATACCAATTCAGGAGAGAGACGACATCTATTTAGTGTAGAAGATAATTAGTGGTAGCGCAAACCAGAACAGGTTGAGTATTGCAAGGTAGCAGCTCGCGAACCAATGTAGCTAATTAGGTAGTAACTATGCGCGATGGCATCTGTCTCACAAAACGTATGGTAAAAATAATATCTTATCCTTGCATAACAAATCGCATGGTGTGAATGATATGTCTACTCGCACTCTATTAAGCTTGAACTGGCCATAAATAAATTTACCAACATGAATAAATAGCCATACATTTAATATATCACCCACTCAAGACAAATTACCAGTGCTCGAACCCTTCTTGATATCCTCTCTCCAAGCACTTCTCTCTACCTCCGATACACCAGGACCTCTGTACACGCTGCCATACAGTCCGGTTGCCCAACTCTTACCATCTGCTGCAGCCTGACTCTCTGTGGTTTGGGACCTCAGATACTTCTTGGACGTGAAATGCCTCCTGTACCACTTTCCATACGCAACAAGATAATACAGTCGGAAGCACAAAAAGGCAAACTTATCATTCTCCAAGTCTTCAGGGTAAGTTGCGCCAAGATCAACTGCAGCTGCAATTCCAGACATGACAGCGACCTCGTGCGCGTTGACAAGAGTCCATGAAGCTGCAAAACGAGTGTGGTTCTTGGCGTTCAAAAACATCATCCAAGGAACAACAAACATGTAGTGGGTGTAGCTGTGGCACAATTGGTGCCACCAGTCCTTGCGAATAATCTTATCCTCGGCAATCTCGTTGTCGGTCCACAGCTTGCTGTCTCGAGCCTTGTTGAGGTAGATGGTCTGGAAGATGTGCTGCTCAAAGGGGACCTTTTCAGGAAACTGGCTCTGGTAGTTGGTGCAGTCAAAGCACATTTCAAGCTTAGACTTGTCTTCGGGATACATCTTGATGTAGTACATGGGACGATACTCAGTCTTTGCAAAGGCCAGACGAGACGATTGGTCGGTGCCGTTGATGTTGGATACTGCCAGGTCGTCACGGTAAAAATTCTCGTAGTGCTTCTTCATGTAATCGGAATCATTGTGAGTGATGGTGATATCGTCGCTGAACTTTGCTGAGCCCAAGACCTTCTTCTCCTTCCAGGTTGCAGTCTTGCCAAGCACTTTCTTGGCTGTGTCAGCAAGACAGCAAAGCACGAGTTCGTCGTACTTTTCCTCTCCCACTGGTGCATCAGGATCACCACCGGCAGGGTTGTGGTGATCGGGCATTGGCGTCCGTGGCTTGAGCTTGACGACCACCCCCTTCTTGTTCCTTTGAACGATCTCTGTCAATTCGGTAGACAGACGAACCTTTACTCCACGCGAGATGAGATCCTGCCTCCAGGTCTCATAGAACTCTGAGAACTTGGGAAACACAATCATGGGGGGTTTGTTGCTTATCACCGTATTCTTGTCAGATGGATACCACATTCCGTAGGTTGGCGAAGTGCACAACCTCTCAAACATGATGGCAGGAACTTCAGGTGTAGCGTTGCCAGTTCCAAGGAACAGAGCCGTCATTGGCAGTGCAATAGTGTTTGTGAATTCCTCTGAGAACAAGAAGAGCTTGAAAACAAGCTTTAATGGGAGCAAGGCAAAGAATATTTCGAACCACCGCATAAACTTGAGCAGGGTCGTCAAGCGGCGGACCTCTTTCTCGTGACGCACCAGAAGTTGCGTTGGAAACACATTGTTCCAGAAGATTTCGTCTTTGCCAAAGGAAACTTGTAGATTGCATGGGTCTGCATGATAACCTTGTCGCGAGAACATGGTTACAGTATGGTGGAAGATGTAGGAGCCACCTTGAACACCCTGATTGCACCATGAAGCTCCGTGGCGCTCTTTGTCGATGGGAATAGAGAATGCTTGTCCACCACAATAATCAACAGCATCAATCAGAGTCACATCAAACTTGTCCGGATGCTCTGACAAGTGATGAGCTGTAGACATGCTGACTTCAGTCAGTATTCCTCCGATGCACATGGATCATAAAGCATACCCAGCAGCGCCAGCTCCTACAACAAGCACACGCTTGCGGCCATCTTTGGGTTTGTTTTCTCCGTTCTGAGCCATGAGGGCAGCGCTATCGTGCTCGATGTCAGTGTTGAATCTCTCCTCGGACATGGGTGAAAGCCTGAAATATCGAGTAGTAACTCGTCTTTTCTTTCTGTTGTGATTTCTGAACTCTCATTCTGTCACCTTTCCAGGGCAGTTTGATACTAAATGCACGATAGAATCCAAGTCATGACGGGCTTGACTTGGCTGCTGACGTCAATGACTCAAGTGGGCCATTTACGGCCTTGTTTAAAAGCCTTGCGTCGCGATCTAAGATTAAAGGCTAAGTTAGTCTAGCACCGATCTCGCTTGAACACTAATAGTGTTTCGATCTATTGTGGGTGAACGATCTCGGCAATTGTAAATTCCGATCAGCATCAAAGTTCTCATTTTGATGGCTGAACCGGAATGGCTCGTGGAGTTGAAGTCGTATTTATTATTTTCTGGAGATTGTTTATGAAAATCAGCAAGTTGAATTGGATCCAGTTCCAGTTAACTGTGGTATTAACCACGCCTAGATAACAAAAGACCGTCATGAAAGATTCATAATTACACAGGCTTGAATATTTACAACTAAAATAGCGAGTGTATTCATATTTACTACTACAACCTAGGCCTACAGCAAATCACCTGAGGCTTTTTGTATCGTAGTGTTTAGTAGCCTGGGATCTCGTTGATACTCTTAACATTGACTTCTTGCTTTCCATTCAGCTGTCTTCGAAATGCGCTACTGGCTGGATACACTGCAATACTCGTTAGCTCACTATCTGTTAGGCCTCGATACGGGACATACATATACGTCGAAGCCTGTTTGGACTTCCGAGCGGCTGGAAACTGACGAGCCCGTGCCACGGGTCAACTCGTAGATGATCGACCCAAAATCTGTTCCTCTCCTCATTCCAGCTTTCCTGCTTTGGAAGCACGAGCTTTGCAACCGTCTGCCAAGGGTACTTCTCCGAATCCCACTCAGCACCACCGTATTCAACGGGCTGATCCTCTAGGTCTTCCAGCATTTGCACTTGAAATAGATACTCGGCTTCGTTGTTGCGGTAAAAGTCTTGCAACCAATCATGCAAAACGCCATCAGCCTGCTTGTCCACAGTCTCTTCTCCGCGCTTTTTCTGCGCTTCACTCGATGGAACCAAGCTATACTTGACTACGTAGTTGCCGAATCGATACGCAGTCTGGGAGTAAAACGTTGTCGACTCCAAATGTTTGTTCGGGACCCGGTTACGCGCTTGCTGAAGCTCTTTGTCTGGTCGGGCCTCGATCTTTTCATCCTGCTCTTTCGTGTTGTAACCATGCCTGAGACGAAGATCCAGAATCTCTTTGGTGGTTTTGGCATCAGCTAAATCGAGAGCTGGCGTGCTGTTGAACTCGATGTCTTGGGTTGGGAATTCTTCACCAGCCTCAAACATTTCGCCCTGTACATTGAAAAGCTTCATAGCCAAACCGCGAGGCTGCGGAATGCGATCCTTGCTTGCAGTTAGTTAAGATCAAGATAAACAGGGTCGGAACTTACATCAAGTTTGGGGTCACTTGGCTCCGAGCTGTACCGACAAATGACTGGATATTCGCCGGCTTGAGAAAAGAGCTCTGTCTGCTTCAGATGAGGGGGCAGGTTATCAGAGACATAGAGCGTTCCTTTCACAATGCCCTGTGTGCGTGCATGTGTTCCTCCAAAGCAGTGGCCATTCTGTTCGTAGAAGCGTCGCTGGGTCTCATTTATCTTGTCGACAACAGTTCGAATATCTTCGTCTTGTTAGGGGGTTATCTCCTCCACGCCTTTTGCATCCCATCGAATGTAATTTCGGCTAGATAGTTCTGACATCTGTAGGTCTATAAATTATCGTAAAATTTTTGGATTAAACAAAGCAAGTCCGGAGATGAAATTAGAGTGTTGATGTAAATCATGATGACACTGTCGTCGAGCGCCAGTGACGTCGACTATTTTGTTAAGCCAGTGCTTGAGACAGGTGCTTTAGACTGCAAGAGAGCGATAAGATGTTTACACAGCTGTGTAAATCATGACGAGAAAGAATCATGAACATTGTCAAACCATTGCGTGTCACTGCTCGGATGCATAAAAACATAGAAATTTTATATTCCTCACTGTTTTACACGGTGACTGAATGGATTAATTCTGCACCACAGTTTTTCCTTTGTTATGCAATTGAGAAGTTCAAGATGCACATGCCTACCCTTGAGCTGTGAAGGCGCTGACGAGTCGTCACATTTACGTCTCAAATCAGAGCTAAGCCGGAACAAACACGTTGATAGCCGAATTGGCTCTCATGCCGCTCGTCTCGTAATGGCCTAACGTGTGCCTCGGGCTTAATGTTACACACCTTTGGAACTGCAGCTACTGTAGGTTTGTTTGCTGACATGGGTAATGGAGAGGCAGCTCCGAGCCAATCAACGATTACTACCCCTTGTCTCACTCAGATCCAGTCCTCGGCCATGACATCAACGATCCTGATTGTATCTCAATGATGACTCGATTAAGGTTGGGGGGTTTGTGTGACCAGATTTGCAGATCGAATGATTAGCAGATAGCGTTGGCTGGCATCCCCTGCTATCCCCCGCCATCTATCCGTACACATTCCAATGCTCCCAGTGTTGTAATAAGTCGACCGTGACGTTACGCGGAGTTGTAAACCTCACTTACTGATCCGCCAGCGACGAGAAGCCACCAACCAGCATGTCGGTCTCCGAGACGACAAAGCTTCCTGACGATTGCATACCGACCTCCGAGCTCGAAAACGCGCAAAGACATGACGGGAGAAGTGCCCTCCTCTATGGCCTCGATGGCTTGACCCTGTACGAGAAGAAATGCGTCCTCATCAACCGCGAGATCGATTCCCAAGGAATGGGTAAATACCAATGGTATATCTGGGGGCTCTGTGGCTTCGGATACCTACTCGATCTGTTATGGGCTCAAGCCTTTGGTCTAGTGCTAGGTCCGCTGCAGCAAGAGTTAGGGTTCGGTGATAATGAATCGGGAAATATCTCAACTAGCTTTAATGCTGGGTTAACAGCTGGCGCCTTTGTTTGGGGCTTTCTCGCAGACATTATTGGTATGACGTCTCTTGGCTGTTTGTCGTTCAACAGGTCCTCTACCTGGAGATGCATCTCCTCTGTCGCCGACATCAACTGACACCCTTAGGTCGTCGCTGGGCATTCAACCTGACATGTCTCATTTCATCCATATTCGGACTTTGTCTAGGCGCATCCAACAACTACACCACCTTTCTCGTTCTGACTGCGTTTGTTGGCTTTGGTGTTGGAGGAAATATCCCAATTGATACGACCATCACTCTTGAGTTCATTCCCCAGGTTTGTCACCAACAAATACTTGAAAGCACACCAGCTAACCACCAGCCAGAACAAACGATTTCTTTTGGCCTGTCTCTCAGTCTTCCAACCCATCGGAGTTGTTCTCTGCAGTGCCATTGCCTTTGGCTTCATCCCCGTTTACGCTTGTTCGCCTAACTTCTCTGAACCTGACCCGTTAGTGTCGTGTAACAATGCCGATGCCGGATCAGATTGTTGTTCCCGTGGGGACAACATGGGATGGCGATATCTCCTCTTTACAATTGGCGGAATCACCCTCTTGGTGTTTATTCTTCGGTTCTTTGTGTTCAACTTTCATGAGACTCCAAAGTACCTTGTTTACCGTGGATATGATGCTGAAGCAATTGACACACTTCAGCATATGGCCGGTATAAACAAAAAGCAGTGCGGACTTACGCTCGAAATTTTCGAATCACTACAGAATGAAGACAGTTCTGTCACCAGCGGTAATAGCGCAATCCCTGCTCTGGGAGCTGGAAGCAAGCAACTCAACATGGCGTGGTCTCAGAAAGCCAAGCTCGAGCTTTATCGTTATAAAATGTTGTTTGCTGGAGCCAAGATGACACGCCTCACAATCCTGGTGTGGTTGACATACATCATGGATTACTGGGGATTCACAGTTGCGGGTAAGTTAGGATATCTCGCTAGTTGTCACGGTACTGATCTACTGCAGGATTCTACTTACCGAGCATCCTGGCTCTTAAGAACGGTGCCGCATCCGTCAGTCTCAAGTCCACTTACGCTGCCTACATCTACACATATGCGCCAGGTATCGTCGGAGTCCTTCTCGGCGCAACGCTGTATCGTATCCCAGCCTTTGGCCGTAAATGGACCATGGTAATTTCTGCGGCACTTATGGGCATCTCAATTATTCTCTTTTCAACTGTTGACACGCGCGCCAAGAACGAAGGACTTTTCACCATGGAATATTTCTTCCAGTCAATGTTCAACGCCGTTCTATACGGCTGGACCCCAGAAGCATTCCCTGCGCCAATTCGTGGCACAGCTTGTGGAGTTGCAGGATTCTGGGGTCGACTGTTTGGCATTGTCAGTCCTCTGATTGCACAGCATCTCTACGGTCGTACAAGTGGTGAGAATGGGCAAGGAGACATCAACAGTGTGCTATACCTGGCTGGTGGTGTCATGCTGGGTTGTGTAATTACCACAGCTCTCTTGCCGAATGATATGATGGAAAGCAAGGACGAAAGGTCATGAGGAAGTCCTCTCAAATGCTTTGCATATTTGGGGATATCAGGATCGTGGGTTTGCTTGAACTCGGTGGTTCACGAGCCGGTACTAGCGAATTTCGCCTCTACATATTTCCTAATATACACGGCATGAGCCTGGAGATTTTGCGGTCGAATATTTAGTAAATGAGAACTACAATGAATGCTGAATGTATTTAGACAAAGCTCGAAGGGCTAGTTTGAGGTCGAGCGTTTCTATCTAAATTAGTTGAGGGGCAACAGCTCGAGAATCCAAGTTAGAGATAAAAGCAGATCTGAAACCATTATTTCAAACATGACGACTTGTTATGCAGCGCACGTATCGTTTTCTTTATATTTGTAACCTTGGTCTATCTCAATGAGATATGAATAGGGCTTTCAGATCAGGTCAAACCATTATTTCGGCGTTTCATATACCTCGACGGGTTACATATTTTCCATGGCAGTAAGTCATCGTATACGCCAGATACTTCCCATCTTGATAGAAAAGAATTAAATATGCAGCCGAAACTGCACAAAAATCAAAGTCAGGTTGATGCTAGAACGCTGAATGAGGGTCTCTTATGATGTAGTATTGTCTATCGACTGCAAAATCTGCCTCATGATTCCCACTGCTAATCTTATTCTTCGCTCTGATAGTACTGAGGGAGCTTAAGTAACCGCTTCGCATTATCCTTTCCGATCTTCCTCTTGTCAACATCGTTAATGACCAGAGCATCGTACCAGGTGCAAGCATCCGAGAACGACTCAAAGGGATAGTCGATAGAGAAGAGGATGCGATCAGCACCAACCTCTGTCAGACAGAACTGAAGAGTAGCGGTCGAGAAATGACCACTTGTGGTGATCCATATGTTATTCGCAAAGTACTCGCGGATCGTCCGCTTGCAAGACAGTCCCAGTGGCTTCTTGACATCCTCGAACCAATGGTTAATACGCCACAAATCGAAAGGAATATGCTCTCCCAGGTGGCCGAGAATGACCTGCAGCTTAGGATGCCTATCAAACACGCCGTTTGTGACCAAGCCCAAGGCGTGAAGACTAACACCGTGCGCAAAGCTCAGAGGGGGGCCGATGAGCCAGCTGCGCTTTGCCCAGAGCTTTTCATGAATGGTGCCCGTGGGGTTTCGAGGATGCAAATAAAATGGGACGTCCAACTCTGTCACTGTTGACCAAAAGACATCCCACTCAGGGCCGTCGTAAAAGATCATGTCGTCCCCATCCGCACCAGCTCGTTGGGTGTCGTTGACCAGAGCACCCTTGAATCCGTACTTGGTTACGACTCTTCGGAGCTCCTCAGCGGCCTCCTTAGGGTCATGCATAGATAGGGTGCTATGGAAAATGGTTAGTCATGATTTCGGGCGTTACCAGAATGGAGACTCACGCGAAAGCACCCAGGCGGTCGGGGTGTTTCTGGATGGCGCCAGCGACGTAGTCGTTGACCTCGACTGCTAGTGCCTGAGCCTCCTTCGGATCCCAGACATCCTGCACACCAGGCGCAGTGTAGGAGAGGATAGTGTATCCGACACCATGTTCGTTCATATGCTTGATGCGCAGTTCGGTAATGTCGTTGATCTCAGCAGCATGCGTCTCAGGGTCGACAGCAAAAAGACCCGCCCACCATCTTGTTCGCTCCTTGAATCGGGGGAGAGCAAAAGCCTCCTCTAGAGCAACTTTTCCAAACATGATAGTATTGATCTGACGGGATGGAAGAAAGAAGAGGTTCAGATTGATGTAAAGGTTGGATGTGAATGTGTTGGCTTGGTTGAAACGTCGAACCACATATATACCCTACTACACAATTATACAACTCTACTTACTTACATATCAGTAAACTTGTACGGTTGAGAGACGATTAGCCCTCCCGGATAATGCACCCGCTTATCCGGAAGTTCCGTTTGGGTGAGCGGGTAACGCACTGTGATATTCAAGTGTGGCACTCGCCCGCGGTCCGATACACCTGCGGGGTATTAGATCGACACACCACATGACATGACTGTATTCGGAGCCTGCTATCGGAAGTCGGGAGCCGGGTTCTTTGTGGCCACTGTAAAGAAACTACAGAGATAGCTTTCTGCGCAAAGCTATCCGAGATACAACAGTTAGAATCTACACAGCCTCGTAATACATCGTCAATATGGCAGAGTCTTATTCAGTGCAAAGTCCTTCGGACCAGTCGGTTCATCCGGAAATCATCCAGTTTCTTCAGTCGTTTTACAGCATTTCCGACACGCCAGGAGAGACTGAACAATATGTGGACAAGTTCACGAAAGATGCGACGTTTGTGCTCGCATCCAAGAAGGCTTCAGGTCATGCAGGTAAGACGCTCGATCCCTAGGATCAACAGTTATTGATCTCTATAGAAATCACCACACTGAGAGAAGGGATGTGGGAAGCTGTGGCCTCACGGAAGCACACGCTCTCCAAAGTATTCCCGTTTGGGTCAGGTTCAAGCGAAGTGATGCTGTATGGAACAGTATCTCTGCAGCTCAAGAATGGCGGCTCTGCGGAGCTTGAGTGGGCTGGAAGAGCTGAGCTTGTAAAAGAATCCGACGGCAAGCACCGGTTTAAATTCTATCAGGTCTATTTGGTAGGTTCTCATATTGATCGTGGCAGTTCTATGCTAACAAACAATAGGATACTGGAGCGGCGGCAGCTTATAAGAAGTAGAACAGAAAACAGAGGGTAGATTTAAACCTGTATGAGTTTGGTTGTTTAACAGGTCTCAAGACAGAATGATACGTATAAAGCTATTTAAAGAATTTCCACAGATTTGTCCTGACTACCCCTCTACAAGTGCTCTCTTCGAATTATTAGAATGATGCTTGTTACTTGGATAAAGCTGAAATGTAATGATCTAGGTGCTAAGACTTTTGAGGAAAAGTGTTTTTTTATTTATTTATTTTATTTTAAATTTTTCTTGGTAAATCTTAAACTAAAAATTTTAATATTTTTCTAAGCTACTCTAAGAAGGATTGCTGCTATGTAAGAAGATTAATAAGTGTAAAAAGAAAAGTAACCTTAATATATAAAAATCTAAGAGGAAACCCTTATTATATATAATAAAAAATAAAAGTATTTTATAAAAAATAAATTCTTTATATTTGTAACCTTAATCTATCTTACTAAATCAGCAACCTTGTAGCTTACTAGTAGAATTAAGTGGTATGCAGTTATTAGGGGCACTGTTTTAGTTCTGAACAGATGTATAGTCTGCTTAGATAGTTTAACTAATTTGAAAGATAGGCTACCACTACGGAGTAGAACCACCACTTTTTTGTTCAAAATGACATGAGAAACTCACAATGAATGTTTCAGAACAGTGTTTGAAATCGTTGTCTTGAGGTCTGGATAGATACTAAGATACAACAAAACTAATATAAAAAAACACCATTCCAAAACAAAATCAAACTTCCAAGCTATACCATGATGTAACCTTATGCCCCAACAACAACACCATTTGGTAGCTCCAATCCTATCGGGAGACCGTTGACGAACCCGCCACCATACTTGTTTCCTTGCTCTCGTGCCAACTTCTCTTCAATGTCCTTGTACATATCATACCTGAAATCATGTCAGTACTTTTCTTACACCTGGGACTACCAACTTACGTGTTCATCTCTTCAATGGTTAGAACCTCTTTCTGGTTCTCCACCTTGTATGTGGCAACGTCCTTGTTGACAGAGAAACCTGAGATTGTTAGTATGGGTTGCGGATCGAATAACATGCTACTAACCAATTCGCTCGTTGATGTTATAGGCAGCCTTTGCCGCAGCTGATTGCACTCGAGTAGCCCTAGGCAGGCGAACCTTTTCGTAGACTGCAAGGGACTGGGCAATATCTCCGTTGAAGTATCGCTTGTTGAACAGGATTCCCAAAGCTGCGGCGTCCTCGATAGCCATGCAAGCTCCCTGGGACTGGTGAGGCATCATGGGATGGGCAGCGTCTCCGAGAAGGCAAATGTTGCCCTTGTGGATATAAGGGTAGGGCTTGTGCACCCACAGGCGCCAAGGCTGAATCTCCTTGCCAATGGCAAGGTGGTTGAGGACTTGGCTGTCAAGTTGGGGGTAGGGCTTGAGGAGATCCTCCACCGGAAGACTGTCTGCCCCCCATGACTGGGTGGTGTAGTCTCCCTGCTCTCTGGGGAAGAAGCAGTAGTATGATAGAAGCTTGCCGCTGTTGCAAGGAGACAAGACGATCTTGTCCCACTTGCCCTCTTGACCACCCCAGTACTCGAGAGCACTATCTTGGGAATAATCAACCAGACCAGCCTTTACAGCTTCTTCGGTGGTGACATTGCAGTGCAAGCAGCTTTGGTCGGAGGGCTTCTTCTCGGGGTAGACGCCCAAGATTCCTCGAACAGCAGAGCCAATGCCGTCGGCGCCAACAATCAGGTCGTGCTTAGCAGTGACCCCATTCTCGAAGGTGATTGTCCCTGTAGGAAAGTCGATTGATTGGCACTTTTGTTATTAGGCGACCATGTCCAGTAGTCGGGAAAAGGCCACTTACTCGGTGATTCACTTTCAGCTTGGCGGGAGTTCCCTCTCCTTCTTCTCCCAAGGCAGAATCCTTCAGCATGGAGTGCATGTATTGTCGGTGAAACATGTTGTACACGTGACCCCATCGCTTCTCGTAATCACTTAGGTCATAGACGCTGATGGGCTCGCCGGTCTTCCAATCACGGTTGATGAGCTTCTTGAGGATGACAGGGTCTCCCTTGGCGACGTCGACGTCCCACTCGTGAAGCCAGCGAGTTCCGTTGGCAGCGCAAGACACTGAAGCACCAACCTCACCCGCAAAGTCGGACCTCTCGTAGATTATGACTTCGTGACCTGCACGACGAAGCGCAATGGCTACACACATGCCACCGATGCCGCCGCCAACCACAGCGACGCTGAGGCGCTTCCAGCCAGGCAAAGCTGATGTGTCGTCCTTGATCATTGTGATAAGCTTGAAGTGAAGAAGCCCAAGGTGTGATGTTGAGAACTGGAAGAGTTGTTATTGTGATGAGGTTGAATTGACTGAACGATTCAAAGGTTGAGCAACCATCACTATTTAGCTTTCTCAAGAAGAACGTTATCTACCATGGTCCAACGGCCATTCAGAGTTCGTAGCCGCCTTGCCAGAATCGTCAAATCTCAACCGCCCTGCGGCCGCAGAATATCGGAAGTTCGGGGGTGGACGATAGGGTATCCAGGTGACGGATGTCGCATGACGGGCGTGGTGCATATCCGCTAGCGTCGGGTAGAGCACAAAACCATTCCTAAGCCAGGAATTATTACCTGCCACGGCTGTACGGCTGTATCTATAGTTCCATACGGCTGTCTGATTGCTGATCACTTAGCGGTTCATCAAGTGGAAGTATGACCAAGTCCAGAATTTGATTGGTCTGGCCACATGCGGCGGAACTCTTCTACTCGGAGTCTACAGATGGTAACCCAGAGGTTGTTGAGATCGGTGGACTGTCAACCCAGCATAGCAAGCTCGGCTCGGCAAGGGGAAATATGATTGACATGAATTGACATGAATTAATACATTGTTTTACATACGTAAACATCATTAGCTACCGAGTCATGATAAGAAGGGAAAACCATTCCATAAAGACACATTCAAGCTTTCCCAGTCCAAGCAAAGTTCACCACCTTCGGGCTGCTGAAACGCCCAATCCTGCATCGTCTCGTCAACTCCTTGGCCAACCTGGACATCGCTGAATGGAAACATGGCATCAATCATCTCTTGAGTGGTCTGGGAGCCTGTACTCTCTGCCGGCGTATCCAGGCTGAAGAGCTTGGACACATAGCGACTTCTGCCAGAGGAAGCCTCTGATGATCGTCGTTGGTCTATTGCGCTTGATAGCGTCGTAAGAATGTCGAAGTAGTGTGCTGCCTGAGGGCTCTGAATTGAAAAGTGCTTGAGGACTTCCTTGGCACCCTGAAATGCGTTGTTGATTTCTGAATCAACCGGGTATTTGGCAAATATCTCCAGTCCAAGTACAAGCCCCGATGCGAACACGAGGGCTCTGCCACGACGGTTAGTAATTACAACATCTTGGTCGGGTGACTTACTTCATAATACACATGTTCCCCTGCAGCAGCCCAGCGTTGAGAGCCTCTATGCATGTCTGCGACAGGTACATTGCTGCATCGAGACATGCAGCGGCCAACTGAGAATGCGCCCCCTTGCCGAGCGGCTTTGATGTAAGCGCGGATATCAGGAACGGTCTAGAAACCAGCATGACAGCTTGATAATAGAGACACGAGACATGTATTTTGGCAATGGTTCCATGCTGCGCGGGCAATGACCTTGACGCATCATCCGTAGGTATCCTGACGGATGGGGGAAGTTCACGCTTCCAGCGCTCAATATCCTGCAGAAACTGCTCAACTATTGGAGTGGTAACCTTTTTCTGGTCATAGATCGTGTCTGTAATGTCGTTGATTATGGAAGAAACTCTGTTAGCAGCCATCAGACACTCGGTGATCCGATCGCCGGGCTGCGCGACGTCGTCTAATTTATCGCTGCTATCCGATCGGATCTGGGCAGAAGCGGAGGGTCGGCCCAAAAGGGAATTGACCAGCTTATCGAGGATGCACACACTCATCCATACGCGCAGTCTTGGACTAGTTAGCCGCCGTTGAGGAATAAAGAAAAAGAAATTTAATCTTACTTTGACTGGTCTGCCAGGTCTGGTTTCGCAGAATAAGACTCTCGGCTGTGCAGTCCTAGAGCGAGGGCGGCTTTGGCAGCGACACCGAGATACATAAAGGCAGCATTTCTTCGACATTCTCCAAGCATGTAAAATGCCATGAGAAGAAAGGCGCGGACCATATCCAAGTCAGGGTCCTCGAGAAACCCTACAAAAGCGTGGTTGCGAGCCTTGCGAAAGTACGCTTGCCCTATTGTTCGCGCGCTGGAAAGCGACTCGCATTGAGCGCCAATTGCAATCACTAGGTCGGCTGAGGCTTGCTTGAGCGGTGATGAGGTGGTGGGAGTAAACGAGTCTGGATTGTCGTCTAGATTGAGAAGAGTCTCTAGTTCCGACTCGTCAAAGACGTGAATCAAGGCTTCGGTCTGGTGCTGTCAGCATGAGGTCTGCAGGCCTTGCATCTCAACATACCACGACATGATAAGACCTCAGATACATTTGCTTTTGCTCCCGATCCAACGTTGTCCCGTTGATCTCAGCATCGGGTCCTGCAGCCGCGGGCGACTCATTCTCAAGCATCGTGTCACTCTTTTCATTGTGAGAGAAAGCCGATGGCCCAATCTGCTGTGAGACGAGATTCCGAACAATCTGGAGAAAGGAGATAGATGCAGCTCCGCCGACATAAACTAAAGAATTGAGCACATGGCCGATAGCAATAGATGGGACGTGGTACCTCGCTCGCCCCGTAGATTCAGGAGCATCCGTGGTGGGTTGGTGGTTGAGGATGCATCTGTCTGGCTGTCCTTTTCGTCGTCCTGTTGGGAATGGGACGGTGATAGTGGTCGGTATCCTTCATCTGACTCCGTAGTCGGTTGGCTGGTTGGGTGCGCCGCCACGGCAATTGTCTGCTCGGTCGTAGTCAAGCCAGCCGAAGCGGCTCTGTTTGATGCCTCTGCTCGAGCTCTGGTCCTGGATCCTCGCGGTGCGTATGTGATGAAGCACTGCTGGTCCAGGCCGCGTCGCACGCACTGAGTGCACGGAGCTGAGCCACTGCATCTCTTCTTCGTCTCTCGACACAAGTTGCACGCCTCGGCTGCTCTTTGTCGCTGGTGCGCGGGGACTATGGGACGAGGCATTTTGAAGCAGATTGTCGGGAGAGTCAGAGTCTACGACGGAGCAGCCTCAACGCAAAAGATAAGGGAGATTCATGAGCGTGGTTGAGTCCAAGCAAGCCTCGACCGGCCGGGTCCCCAGTGATAAGCTTCCCCGATAACTTTGCGGGGTAGCATTGCCCCAGGTTATCACTGGCCGCTGATAGCTGTCTAATCGTTGCCAAGCCACGCTAGCTGCAGAGCCAGCATCAAGATACTGAACTCTCCAGAGCCCACCATTGGCCAAGTCTTGGCACCGGGAAAGCATCCCTTGCGTGGCGTGGTGCAGAGTGGTACTGTGGTAGAGAGGCTCATTCAAGGTACATACGGAGTACAGCTCGCAGGAGTTTGAAAGGTCAATCTCGCCACTTGCTTCTATGCCTTTACCACAACGGAGAACACAATTCGCTATCTGCGACTACAAGAGCCTTTCAAAACTGACATCAAAGCAATCTAGTTGTCGTGAAATGTGTCTGATCTATCAGTCCAGCCTTTTCTCTGTATTCCCTATACCCCTGTAGGTGTGAAAGCCGTCACGTGCCCTCGGAGTCGTCGCTGACCCGAAGAACCGGGGCTAATCCGCTGTTGGCTGTGGGTCTTGAGGGCAGAGATAGAGGTTGCCGCATTATCAACGATACCTTTCTCTAGCCCTAGGTTTAGCTGCGAGAAATGTACCTTTGGTATTATATGAGATGATTGGGCAAAGAATCAAGTGCTTTAAATAAGCCTCTGCACCAAGAGGTTATCTTTTAAATGTCAGATTCCTTAGTATGGCCTAGACCTGGACTTGCTTACTCTAATCTGCTAGCTATCCGTATTAGATCCAGGGCCTTTACCACCCAGTGACGTCAATGCTAGGCCCGCATACCCTAGATTAGATTCGTCCAGGTGTCAGAAATCCCCTGGTTATATGCACCGAAGAAAAGTTAAAAAGTGGTTAGTAATAATAGATATCGCTCTTCTAACTATCTATAGGAACATATGTCCTTGATTTAAAGTGACAGCTGGGTGGAAATATGAGAATTTAAGGCTAAATCCCAAAGCAATTAATCCTCAAGCGTTGAGAAATTAAATGATAGCCGAGATTTGCTAACGACACTTGCAAGGTTACAAACAACAACTCGTTCTGAGATATAGGACCTTGGACTTATAAGCTAAGAGTCACAAAACAAATAAAACCAAGCACCTCCCTCAACAAGCAAGCTTTATATATCATCATCAGCCCAAAATACCAACACGACATAGGTAGGTACCCGAGATAAGGGCCGATCTGGACAAGATCCACCCTCGGATGTGTCGGCAGTGAAAGCAAATCGGACATTGATTGTCCTTATCGATAAAGTGGGCCACCAGATTTGATTGACTCTGACTTCGCATTTCATCCCTTGATAACCAACCAGCCCCGGCCGGCCAAAACTCACCCGAATATGCCTGCTACCGATGACGGAGAGCTTCCCGCAGTCTTCGAGACAGCCCACACCGACTATGAGACGCACTCTGACCGAGACGCTGACAGAATAAGATCCCCGCGTCGTGGCCTGAAGAGAATCTCGGCGGCTTGCCACAGATGCCGTCGAAGAAAGCAGAAAGTACGTGCTACCACGCTATCTCGGGCATACTACCGGTACATACTGACAAACTCGGTGCCAAGTGTGATGGCAGACATCCCGTCTGCGGGTCATGTGCAGCCGCAAATGTGCCCTGTGTCCCGTCAGATCGACTCGTTGTCAAGGCTGACAGGGAATGCGAGTGTGACCATCTCAGAGGCCAGGTGGAGCGACTCAAAGATCGAGTCAGTGAGCTGCAATCAAGACTGGCGATGCAGTCGAGGATGCCGTCTGAAGCACGCTCCCAGGAGAACCAGCTGCAGATCCGACCCGCCAACACGGGACGTCTTACTGATCGCCCAGAACCCGATGGATCGGTAGGAAGTCTCGAGAGGGGCTACATTGGCCGCATGCTTCTCCCAACGTTTCGAGGATACGGCGCCCATGGGAATTCCGACATTGGCTTCATGAGCAGTCCTTGGCAGCTGTGGAACGGATCAACAGCCAGCGACACTCCGCCAGCCGCCACCTCAAGCAACTTCTCTCTTCACCGAGACGGCCTGGGCTTGATAGACGTGTTTTTCGACCGCAGATGGCCACAGTTTCCCGTCCTCCACCGCCCGACGTTTATGGAACAGCATTTCATACCCTACTGCAACGGCCAGACCCGAGATAGGCTGTCTGCTTTCGAGGTACACATGGTGCTTGCAATTGGCGCCGCAGAAAAAGCCCGCATTAGTTCTGACGCCCCCATCTCTCATGAATATTTCTTCGAGGCGGCAGTGCGTGATCTTGACAGTGTGCTTGCGGCTGAAGACATTGACTGCATCCGATGTCTTTCCTTGCTCTGCTTGTTCGGCAGCAACGAACCACAGTCGGTAAACTTGTGGTACGCCGTTGGTATGGCGTTGCGGCTTGCAGTTGGCATCGACATGCATCGGCAGGAGAGTCTAGCGCACAAGACTCTGCTCGAGGCCGAGATGCAGAAACGGCTATTCTGGAGCCTTTACACGATGGATAGAAGTGTCTCTATATCCCTGGGTCGGCCTCTTGGCATACAGGATGCTGATATCACCATACCGCTCCCACTGCTGCTCACCGACGAGCAAATCGCTGGACCAGCAGAACAAGCCATTCCAAACATTCTACCAGATGTCAGAGACATGTCCGTTCTTCGTCACATTGTTGAACTGAGGCAAATCAATGGTGGCATCTACACGGCGCTGCATTCTACTGGTGGTGCCAACATTGAAAGCGCCAACCTTGATGCAATACGACAACAGCACTACACCCGCCTCAATGCCTGGCTCCTCTCCGCTCCGCGATACCTTGCGCCACTGTCAATGTACCAAACCCCGGAATGGTTTCAGATTGCGTACCACCAAGCCGTTATCAACCTACGCCGGCCGTCACATGCGTCACCGGTGAGCAGCGCAGACGCCATCCGTCTCTGTGCCGATTCATCCATAAGCCTCATCAGCTGCTACAACGCCCTGTACGCGAAAAACAAGATTATGCACACCTTTGTGGTACTGGACTCACTATTCATGGCTGCCGTCACAATGCTCTACTCTATTCGAGCAAGCCCTGTAGTACGTCATGAACTCACAAGAGAAGTGGTCGAGTCAAACATTGAGACGTGCGTCAAACTCTTGTCCAAGATATCACATGGCAAGACGGTTGGCGAGAGAAGCACTCAGATAATTCGTCGATTGGGCAATGCAACGCTGGCCATCTTTGACAATAGTTCGCATGCCGAGGGCGAGATTGATACCGAGTTCATGTCCTGGTTTGGAGTCAAAGGTCAGAACCCGCCAAGGCCAGAGTATCCTACGCCGAGCATCGATACTGCCTGGAATGATCTTTTTGAGCATGGATACGATCTTAATAGTCTTCAAAACGTGCACCTGCTCCTATAGTAGCGTAGATAATTAATCACACTTTTATTGTCTTCAGCCTCGTTGAGCATGGTTATGTTGCCTGCATAGCTTGGCTAAGCAATAGAATATATGGAAAACTTAGTATGTCATGTTTGAACCAAGTAACCTAAAATCATCGAAATGAATACAAACATCAACAGCTGTCTGCCATAGTAACAATCGGAATAGCTGGCGTCGGCTTTCTCCGTCAGTCTCCTCCACACCATTTGTGCCCAATATCCAACGGTTCAACTATACTTCTTGTAGTCCTTTAGATACTGGTCTCCTATAGGAGTTTGACGCAGTTAAGGAGAACTACGTTGATGAGAGTGCCCTATCAAAGTTAGAAGCAAATTTGTACTTGTCCCAGAGAAACTTACAGTAGGGGCTTCAGTCTTGCAGCAGTAGGCGCTGCCGTCACAGTTCTTGCCGAGAACCTGGACGACGCAGCTGAGGATGCCGTTGCAGCAGACCTGTTTGTTCTTGGCAGAGCAAACGTTGGTGTTGCCGCCGCCATGGCCATTGGTGCGAGCTTGAACCTCAGCGGGAGCACCAATAGCGGCAGTGGCCATGGCGAGGATGGAAGCGATAGTTGCGAATTGCATTTTGGATGGAGAGTTGAAAAGGTTGGTATTTGAGAGTGATTGAGGAATTGAAGGTGCTTGAAGATGCTGGGGAGACTATTGATAACTGTTGATGAGAAATTCAGTTTGAGAGGGAGAAAGGAGACTCTTTATACTTGAGAATTCTCACCAGAATCAACAAACCGCCTTGATCAAGGGTACTCATCCCGACTCATCTATGTATCTCTTGACTGACCAATGTTATGCTCGAGCTCATTACCCAACATGACGATACCCAACATCACAAACTTGAGTCTTCTATTGTAGATGGTCCGCCGGAAGTCGGGGCCATCACTGCAGCTGGTGGGTCTCGACTGAGAGCTGCACACTCCCTTGGCCTATGTATGATCTACCACAAGTACCTGACCAGGATGATATTAAACTATGAAAGGTTACGAATAGTGCCCGGATCATGCTGTATCTCCCGTGTCTGTAAGGATTCTGTATTGCTACATTATACTCCAATGCAATCGTTCGACTCCAAACTCCTGAACTTGCTAGTATACGGCGAGAGACTTGCTCGCGAATCTCAGCGCACGCGGAAAGCGCCGTTATCTTGGTGATCGCCCGTAATCCCGGCTAGAAAGCTTCAAGGCTCTCAAGAATAGTAGGCGCTGCAAATCAACAAGAGGACGAGAGAATGCTGCGGGCGTTTGCCTCGTAACACAACGTCGCATCGTCATGGATCCAGCTTCCCTGTTTCTTCCGCACTTTCCGACGGCTGACCGTTAGATCCATGAGGTCCAAATTTAAGTGTATGTGAAACATGATAATGGCAAGACAGCTGAAGTGCACAATATAGACGTTGAGTGTAGTGGACTAATGATGTGGAACACAAGGCCTCAGGATAGCCACGTCGTCAATGACATTGGAACCACTTGGAGAATAGGTCCTCATTTGTCTCTGCCAGTCCAATGGTTCAAGACCTGCAGCATCATGCAGTCACCACGTAGTAGCTTGGCATAATTGTTTTTAATACGACCCACGTCTGTCTTTGAACAAAACAACCGCGCGTTCCTGGCTGTAATAAAGCTATTTGCCTTTATTGGAATATGTATTGATCGGCAACAGCGAAGACTAGCCCCAGCATGTCTTGTTGCCCGATGGCCCGGAAGATAGACGGGCAGTGAATGCTGGGATTTGATTGGTTCTAACTGCCAGAAATCTTACCTCCCCTTGCTTCGCAGCGATGATTGTTGCTCTTCTAAATTACAGTTCCCTTTAATGAAAGCGGTAAACAACAAATTAGCCAAGAGCACAATGTAGAGAACGCAAGGGTACGGCAAATGGAAACTAAGACAATGCACGTTGCATATCCTTTTCCAGTTTTTAAAGTAGAAAACCTCTTGGTCTGGCCAGGTTCTTTGTACTACCTAGTATAGGGAGGAAATTAGGCTCTGTTGGACAAGAGAAGATGTGGAAATATGCGCGGTGCGGCACCAATAGCACAATTTACGGCACTAACATCCAAGACATATCATTAAAATTTAAGGGTGGCAATCCTGACACGCACCTGCATCCCTGGATACGGACAGAAATCTCCTTGATATGTCCGATTCAACCCTGTCGATGTAGGATTCAGGTAATTTGAGGGATAGAGACCCCCGATTTGCAAGTTTCCTCATAGAGACTCTCGGCTTGTCGCCGAGTTTCTATTACACTTCAAAATTTATACCTACCACTTCATACAACCATCGGGTCACGTCCGTCATTCTGACCATCCACATTTCGAACATAATCTAGCGCTTCCGTAGTCTACCTGTCACAAAAAGAAGGGCCCAATGGGATAAAGAACTGGTTAAGCCACCTTCTTGAATCTGTTGAAATCCCCGAGGATTAGTGCCTGAAAGATGAATTATGGTATAAAATCTCTTGCCTGCGTCGAAATATTAAGTAACCATCCAAAACCTCTTCTGATCCTGAACATTCGTCTGGGAGCGCATTAAGAGAAGAGCCGTGAGCCATTGGCTCGATACTAGAGGCAGTGCTAGGTTCTGTATTTATAAATTATCTTGAGTGAAGTAAAGGGCCTTATACAAGTAACAGACTGTAAGAAAAAGCTTATATTTAAGAAAAGATTTATATTTATATTATAGGTTAATAACTTAAAATCTCTAGATGTATATTTAAGTATTTAAATAGGCTATTTTAGTAATTAATTTTTTTTACTTATTTAAGAAATAATATTAAAAAAATTTATTAATAATTTTAATAATTATTATAATTAAGGTTTTATAACTTAAATTAGTTTTAGTTTTATATATATTTATTAATAAGGCATTTACTTATATAAATTACTAGAAATATTCTTATAGTTAACTTAATAATATAATCTTTTTTTAATTTATAAAGGCTTTTAAAAGTAAAAAGCTAATTAATAAAAGTTAATTTAATAAGATATAATATAGCTAAACTGCTTTTTATATTAATATAAAAAAGCCTAGTAAATTTAACTTAATAATGATTTAGAAGAATTATTAATATAAGTAATTAAAGAGAGAAGTAAAAT
>JABCKB010000225.1:0-41013 GCA_013184455.1 Fusarium continuum
ACGGTGTACAATCTGGTGTTGTCCGGCTGAAGAAGCTAACTGCCCATGTCCCCTGTTGTCTGTGCAGCTAACATCCTTCTGAACCCAGAGATCCGGCAAGTGGCCAGAATGAAGCTCTTGAGAGCAGGTAGGGCGAAGAGACGACCCCTTCGACAGAAAGACTGTTTGTGCAAGCTGTGGATAATTGTGGCTACTGGGCTGTGTGCGTGTGTGTCTTGCTGCTCGTAAACCAGCGAGGCCATCCATCCAATCCATCCTCAAGGGAGAATAGGTGCAGCACTCCATGCTGTGTGTCTCTAGTATTGGGGGCGTAATATCATTATGCACGAGCACAGCATAAAATCAGCCTAATAAAGGTTCGATAAAAGAGGCACACAGGAAGAAAAACTCTACAAGGTAAAAAAAAATACGATAAACTCCAACCAGACTTTCCTGTTACCGTCGAATAACGTTAGATATAAACGGCCTGGTTCCACCCTTAAGCTCTCTCCTCTCTCATGCATTGTCTGTGCATATGCTGGGCCTTTCCCTCGTCCACCTTCGGGGTTCGTAAATGCGAATGCTGGAATGCCCACTTCACGGAGCGTCCCTGTCCTCATTGACGAGCTTCTCTCGAGTCAGAAAAATGTGCACGGCTGTCATGGCAAGCTCTGGAATAGCTTCATCACAAAGACTATTTCTAGCTTCGTTGTCTAGCTAGGATGATGAGTGATCGGATTGGATGCCACCGCATTGTAGCAGCTTGCAGTCCTTACCTGTGATGTCTATGGACGATATTTTTAGCTGCAGAATATTTGTCAGTGAACAAGATGCATATGGTGCCGAAGACGAATCAAAGCCAGGAACTCCTCGACTATTACATCGGACACAAGTTAGTCCACAGTTCATGCTGAGTTAACATCATCAATCATTGCCAGAATTCCAAGGTCCAAGAAAATGTGTCGATCGCTTCTGGTGTCGGGTAGGTCAAGGTGCACCGCGCGGGTCGGAAACCCTTAGTAAGGGGCATTGGTGCACTGAGATCGCAGCGCAAAGGGCGCAGGTACGAGAAATAGTTGGGGAACTACCACATCCAGCCATGCAATCAGCTCCCTTGTACTGAGGTTCCCGTAGCGTGCCTTTTCTGCTAGTTAGTCGTGCCATAGCCTCCTTGTTCCTGACCTGGCCACCAAGGCGTGATGCAAGATGCGCAAACCAATGCATTCTCCTGCATCTCGCTTCAGCACCATAACGGAGCCACGGATTGATTGATGTAATACGGCGGCCGAGGCGCATACGGTAGACCGCATCGTGAGGGTTCGCTACATTTCCACCACTATAGCTTGACGCCAAGCCAGCAACTGTCATACGGGCTCTGGCCTATGGAACCGTCCCAATCCCCCTTTCTAATCGTCCAGCGACAGCGCTTCTGTAACCACGAGACTTCCCAGCCGCAAGCTAATGCTGTCACCGACTCCGCGCTTGATGAACTCGCGCACAGCATGGACCAAGCCGTATCAGATAACCCTGGACCATGCCATCATTGACATGACCGAAACCGAACGTCGAACAATCGATCTGAAAACCTCTTGTTCTCACTGTAGACGGGCGCTCTGGCCAGTTGCTGGATTAAACTATCACCGATGTTACCTCGATGCAAGGCTAGACTAGACTAGAGACAGTGAAGGGATCGCAAGGACGACCAGAGATCAGTGATAGGGATGTTTTCGCCGTTTCTGTCTTCGCGTCTAATATGAAACGCAGCTGAACCTTGGCCTCCTCACGAGCAAACGGCGAGACAGCGTAGCCCGGAATTTCGAATTTCTCCATCTCGCTGGATCGTCATTTACACCCCATGGCCGTCGTTCACGCCGTCGAGCGTCTAGATGCCACCAAGACAGCCCCAATCGCTTCATCCAAGAGCCGGCTCCAAATTAGTCTGCCACTCGGCGCAAAAGTTAACAGGACAGCGTTCTCGTGGTCGCTCAATGGCGTAAACGATGGACGCTGACAGGCGCTAGACCCCTTTCTTCTGTCCTTCTAGAGGCAGATTGTTTCTCAGGAAATCGGTGTCGCTGGGGCCAGGATTGCTTCTCATCTCACATCATCGCCAGCCGCCCAAACGCGCGCGATCTGCCTCAGCTGTCGAAATGAGTGTTCTTCTGCCATGCGTTCGTCATCCACTAGCTGCTGATCGTTTTCTGGAAAAAGGCAGGGTTCTTGCTCGGATACACGACAGACAACTTTTCCGAGAGTAACATTGCTCGTCTGGTGACCGTCTGGAAATTTGGACTTGCGATGGCGGTGCTCATTACTTAAACTTCGATACTGCTCGAGAGACTCACAGGAATCGTTCGATAAAACGACTAGAGCCTTCATGGGGGCGGCGCCATTATAATAAAACTCGATCTGGCGCTTTGGTCGTGGCTCTAGATGCTCTGGAACCCCCGCAGACAACGGCCGAACACACGATGTGGCGTTTGGCGTTGACGTTTTGCTGTGTGACGGCATCAACTTCGATTGATAGAGACGATGGCTGCTGATATGCAGGGTCCATGACGACAGGAGGCTTCTAGATTAATTGCCTGGGGTTGTGGTGTCTATCATTCGAGGAAAGTGCGCAACGACTGGCACCTGCTTTTTCGAATGGATGTCACCAAGGCTGCTAGTCATTTGAATGAATGAAGCAGGCTACCTACGCAGGCACATACCTCCTGGAGGCGCTTGCGCTGGGCTGTCATCTCCTGCTTATTAGGCTCTCCTTCCATTGCAGTGACCTCAATTGGGCTTTTGCTCAAGCAATTCGACTTGACTAACCCAATTTACCTGACTCTCCGAAGTATCATTAAATCGAATGGTGAAATGACATCCAGTGACACCGTGCTCAGTGGTTCATCCAGTGCCTCAGCAAACCGCTTCTCTCGTGGTCAACACCTCAGCAAGGATCTATAACTGGCTTTGGTCGTCTTGCTTCCTCGATGGGCTGAAGGACGCGGAAGCTCAAACGCATGATCCTGAAGATTAACATCTGACTCTAAGACTCAGCTACAAATTATCTTTGCTTCTCCTCTCTGCTGGCTCAATATGGCACTCTGCTTCAGCCTTGGCCCTTCATCTTTGCGCTAAAGATTAAGTGGCATCAACGCCCCCTTCGACCCTTCTACCCTTCTACCAGGGACCGCTGGCTGCCAGAGCTGCCAGGCCAGGGGAAGGTTTTCTGATCCCTGACTCCTGGCTCCGACCCTTGCTTCCGCGAAGCTTCCCCCGGTGTCAAGGACGGCTTTACCCCCGCCAATACTAGTTCTTGTTATACCGTCTAAGTTGCAGATTACAACACCGCGATCAAATTGGTAGCTAGAAATTTACCTGGGGTACTTGCGGCTTCGGCTGGTGTTCCACGAATACTTTCTCACACAGATCAACTATCGGCGAGCGCTACTGAGCCCCATCGATCCTACCAACACTCTAAAGTCAGTATTGCCTTTAGGCTCTGTCAAACCCACGCCTGTCACTGCCATCTCCGAGCTGAAACCTACCAGTGCTGTCTTGATTTCTCAATCTACCCTCGTCTACGAGGACCTTGCGTATCATGGTCCAGGTAAGGGACACGGTACCTGTTGCTATCGCTTGGCCATGCTACGCACAACACAGAATCCGCCGTTTCGTATAGATTATCCATCCATCCGTTGGCAACGCCCCGCAATAGTGATCATTGTGGCATATCGATTCGTGGCCTATATGATACCGTTTTCGATATGGTATATGCTATTCAACCTGCGGACATCTCGGCACGCCAGCATAACATCGAAACAATAGAAAACAGGCAATGGGTGCCAGTTGTTAATCGTCAGAGAATAGAACGATCTCCATGTGAAGCATCACCCAAACATCACAACCTATGGAGTGTTCGTTATAGGTCTACGATACGATCATGGACTAGCGTTTATAGTCTGCCTGACATGGTGATTATTGCAGGAGGATTCTCCTTCAGTCCTCTGCTACCGATAAAGTGGTGGACTCGCGAGATCTTTATTCGTTTACGGCTAGTTCTTCGACCTTTTGATCTACTTGTACTTCATGAGGTTTCGATTTTGCATTTCGGTAGCTTGATCCATGCGAAATCCACTACCAGGCGCCCGCTCGCTCGTTTGTATTTTCCCGAGCCCCGAGGTATTCTCTATACTAGTGCATATGTAGGTGCCTCAAAATGGTTCACTACGACATCGACGAGGGAACATTGAAGAAGGGTCAACGATTAGTTGACTCGAACCCTTGTTAATCAAGCACATCTACTTGCAGGAGGTCAAGGTCATGTTATCACCATTAACTGTTTCTAGCCGAGGCAAACTCCATACGTGCCACCAGTACACACATGTTTGCTTGGGATTGTTGTTGGTCGACCATACAGCAAGTGCGACAACAGGCGTTGTCTCGAGAAGTTTGCTTTCAAGCAAGCCACCCACAGGGATGCCACCTGGTCAACGTCTCCACTCGACCAAGCTTATCAAGCCTATTCAGCCAACAGCCAACAGCATACGTGCCATTCCGTTTTGAGGCACGCGATAGCAGAATCTTTTAAATCAGATCTTGAACTAGAAAATCGCCTCTCGAGACTCAACTTCACTCCTTAATAACGACGCACGAATCAATGACCACTGATTCGAAGTCTGATATAATTAAAATAAACAAAAAATCTTGGCTCCTAGCTGATGCTTTCTTGCCGCGAGGTTCCACAACGCTGCATGTTTGTGCATACTCTGCATATCGATATGGAGCCGAGTATGTAAGTTCAAAGCTTGCTATGAAAGATTTTTCAACTGGGGCGGCAGCAAGCTCTTTTCTATGCGAATTCCACAAGCGACTTTAAGTTACCGGACCGCCGGAACAGCAAAGGTGACCTGTCTAGAGCAGGAAGCCTCCGCTTGATGGGGATGCTGTAGATCTGGGTCCGGATGCAACGATGAGAGACCCCTGCTACTATCGATTTGCTGGCATTGCCGGCGGACCTGGCGGAACCCGAACAATACCAGTACATACTCAAGTCATTCTTGTTCAGAGGACGTTTGCTCTCATAAGAGCCCAGCTGGGGCTAGTGGGTGTCGTCCAATGCATACACCCTGAAGACCGAAGCTTTTGACCGCAATACGAATGCTGCAGCCATGGTTTGATAAGCGGGCCGAGTTGTTAACAGATGGGCCGTTTCAAAATCGATTCCCTCTTGTACATGCATACATGCAATGGGAGAAGGAAAGTTTGCTAGTGACGGTTCACGAGCTGAGCTAGCTACACAACGCTTTGAACACTCCCGCTTCTCATCTCCCAACACAAGGAATATTTCCGAAACTTTGCACTAACTGTTAATTCTCACGCTGATCTACGTATCAATCAAGACATCGTTCTTGTTTGTCAATACAAAGACGGCAAACAAATGTGATGGTTTCATCCCGCACCGGTCCCCCTTTCATCCACCCGAAAGGGATTGATCCGCCTATCCGCCTACACATTAGACGTATCAGGAATAGTCCCCCACGCAAAGGTTACTCCGCTGAAGAGACTATAAAAGCAATTGTACAAAGCTGTGGATACGTCATGCCGTCTAGCTCGAGCCTGGAGAACGCTCAACTATGCCGCATCCAATACGTTTCGAATGGCATTGTCTACTGAACGAACGTTGTGCATTGGTCTCTTGACTGGGAACGTTGAATTTCAACGGACGAAAGTGAGGTCGCGAAGGATCTAGCTCAGCTATTATAGAGGCTGAAGCTGGAGAATCCAGGCTCGACGCCATGCTCCGATTTGTTGCGTGGTACTCGGGAGGCTTAGGCCCGGGGCGGCCGGCCGACCGGGAGAGATCTATTTGGCGTCAAGATGAGAGCAGATTGACGTCCCACCGACAAATCTATCTTTGATCTTGAAGAGGGGTCCCAAAATGGGGTGTGAATGAGAACTACTGCTGTCGAAGCGGAACAACACATCTGAAGTTTGCTTTCTAAACCATGTAGGCGGCGTTTTAGCTCTGTTGTAGCGCGCCACCAAGTCGCGGCTTTCCAGTCTAAAGAACGGGAATTACCCCCATTGGATGGCTTTTGGTGATGGTACCTGAAACTTGGGGGCGCCGCCCGTGGCGCTTGATCGTCAACGTGCTGTCCAGGTTTGGTTCTCCTGCGTTGACTAACATGATTTTCTTTGTTCAGTGGAACAAGTGGCTGCAGCTTTTGAGATTCGGCGATCTGCTCAATACACGCGGTGCTCGTGGGGTACCGTGACATCGCAGATGGCAGAGACAAGCAGCTCTAGGTTGTAGTTGTCAACCGAGCACAAAGCAAGAAGAGGACCGTGCCCTTTACAAGCAAAGACCTCGGTGATGCTTAGACACAGAACTTGTGCAGTACCCAGCTGAACCAACACGGCATTTCTCGGTCATGATCAAAACATACCTACTTGCCAGCAGCAACACCACAGTTTAACATGACGGTACTGTTGCCTAGCGGGCATCAGTAACCCGGTATGGCAGAGTGCCTTTGGCTACTCTGAGACATTGTGGAATTTTATCCGCGCCGCTGGTGCCGTTAAACTCCCACGGCATGGACAGCCAGGGAACAGCTCTTACAGCCGCTAAACAAGGTGGTCGGGAAGTTGATGCTAAACCAACCGGTAGCGGCTCGATTTCTACTCAACAATTAATATTTCAACAGCTGAAGATGCCGCCATTTGCCTCGCGTATTTCATCAACAACATGTATTCATATGGGCAGACGGGAGGAGAGCTCTGGAGGTTGATGCTTTGACGCACGGATACAAGTTGTGGCTCTTCGTCCTGTGCGAGACCATGTGGATCACATAATCCATTCTTTGACCTTTATCCGTGATGCCAGATCCGAGATCGACGGCCTGGTATAGGACGCAACGCCATCTGTTGTCCGGAGCAAGCAAGGATCTCTTCCGGTATACATACAGCCCCGATTCAACCCGCAGTTGCAGCACACAGACTTCAAAGGCTCGTCTCTGACCAACTGCCGAGGTCGCCTGCGGACCTCGAGCGGTATATTTTTATGATCGACAGTCACACCGTGGGGTTTCGTGCAGTAGCGTGTCCGATCCCTAGAATGAGAAAACTCAGCTGAAAATTCGCAATTAACGAAGACAACAGAGCCCAACACCGTCTCGCGATAATCCTTAGACTGCTTCGCCGAGACCCTACCCGCTTTGCTGGAAGTTTCCGAAATGAAATGGGCGATCTCGAAGCTGCCCTGGTAAAGCCAGGCTCCTTTTGTGTTGGTCTGAACACATCAAGGCCGGCATCGGTTCACATAATGAGGTGATATGTTAAATCCTCGACAATGCTACGAATGCTCACCAAATGCAACAAACCCCTTTATTAGAGGGTTCGGAAGTTGCTTCTGCTCGTTCCTACACGCGTTCACCATAAACGGCGTGGATAAACTTTAACCGAGCTATCGCCTCCGATCATGGGGCCTTGCGGAGCCCATCAAGCGCAACATGCCAACTGATCGACTCGATTCTCCGGCGCGTTTGTTAGTTAACGACTGCGGTGATCGTAATCCTCACAGTCAAGATCCAGCGTAGCATCAGTCTATGGCTGGTCCTGTGAGTCTTTTCGGCGAAGTGGGGCCCTTCCCGGACGATTTTACGGAGGAGCCGGGGGGGGCTTGCGGCGCCGTTGTCATACAGTCGCTGATATGGTTCATGGTCATAGGTTAACCGCTCTACTGGGCCTCTTCCCGCCAGTGGCGGGAGGTGAATTGGTTCCTGGGATTGCACAATTGGCGGTGATTGTCATGACCTTTATCAATTCAACAACACCTACTTGGCCTTGCTTGCGAATAACTCGCATAGCTAGCTGTCTTCGAGGAGCATAATCAGGTGCACATAAACCCCATCCAATCAGCATTAGACCTAACATTTGTTTTCCGAAGTCCTCTGAAGCATTGATGCGGTAGTTATCAATTGGCTCACGGCTACCCTGAAGGGCATCCATCACCGTGCTGTGCAAGAGGATGTAATTGAACCAGTCACCTAAATGGTCGATCAAAATTACCGTGTCCAACAGGCCCGATTGACGATGACCCAAGATTGATCTGCGGGACCTTGAAGCATTCGATTTCCAGAAGATACCCTAGATGCACCATTTCCAGCCTGGGATCAAGGTTTGACGGAGGAGAGCACCGACGGAGGTATTCCAATACGACGTCGCTACGAGCACGAGGGTCCATGTGCCCTTTGATGTACCGGTACGGATGAAGGAGCATGGATCCTTTGGCATACCTGTACCAGTCTAGCCAGTCCCTTTTCTGACCGACCGTTCTGTCTCCACGTGGGGTACCTTTACCAACACAAGGTTGTACTGTACGCAAGGGAACCGCGCGGACCTGCTGTCAAGAAGATGTTCAACGGTCTCGCATTGGGGCGCCAAGCCAATGCTCATGCAGACGTTATGACGGTACGACGGATACGAGCGGCGCAAAGAGCTCTCAACCCAAAGAAAATCCGCGTTTCCGGACAATAAGACGAGACGTTGTTGCTTTAAAAGGTCAGTCTTGGCCTTATTGATGCATGCTTGGTCGGGTTCCTGCATTGATGTGAGAATGAGCATGCAGGGGAGTTATCACTTTCCTAATGTCACGCTGTTTGTTGCGTTGCATCTGAGGGGGGCATGATGTGACTGATCGACAGAAAAGAGGGATTAAGAAGGCAAGGACCGAGGAAGCAGCACGAGGTGACATTTCCCCCCATGTGATGGGAATGGCCTCATACGCAAGCCTATCTACAAGCGAAGGAATGCCCTACATCGCATCGCATCGCATCGCATCACATCGCACCGCGTCGCATGCTTGGCGGTTTGAGAGTCCACTCCAGCTCGGATCCTTTCCTTTCCTTTGCCGAAAATCCTCTCCAGCACTACACAGCGTCTGTACGAGTCGAGTCAGCTTGGTTCCTACGGTCAGCTAGGATATCTCGTCGTTTGTTGTTTTTAACAACGAACGGCATCACGTCATCTACATATGTATCGGTGGTACATACATAGACAGCAGCTGCGGAGGCAATGTCAATATCAATGTCAATGTCAATGTCGGTGCTATGCTGAGCAGACATGTAATGAATGCACGATCCTTGATGCTGAAGCACAAGTCTGGTCAAGTCACAAGTACATACTGCGCTCGATTGAGACATTGATTGATGGAGCGTTATCCCTTACTTGACGCGTCGCGTGTGCTTGAACGGCTGACGTCTCGCCGGTGTGGAGCTGAGGCATATGGACCGAAGACCAAGTAATGGGGAGGAGAGGCGAAGGTGATGAGGCCCTATAGACTGTACGTCTTGTCACATTACACCACATAGCGTAGTAGTTATTTCATAACGATATCACGATTGATTAGCTAGCATTTTATTTTTGATGCTGACTGCAACCAGGTCTAAGCACACTACCCATTTCAGCTCAGCCTCGAGGCTCGACATCAGTCCTTGAGACACACAACATGACAAAGCGGTCAGTGAATGGAGGAGAAAGTTTTACATGTATACATATCCGTATATTGTCAACCAATCTGTAAGTAGTTGTAATCTGTCATTATCACTCCTAGATCCATACCTCGGCTTCGGATACTTCTAGGTTAACCAACAAACAGTACGGAGTATGGGATGGGGCACATCGTCGTCCCTTTGGCTGATTCGTGCTTGTCCGAGGTTCCAAGGACAGAGACATGCCGGCGCTAGCAGCGCCTCGTCTTCACCGTTGCAGCACCCCGGACGCAAGCCGGCCCTAGGAAGGATTGGGCCTGGGAACACGAGGTGTGCGGTCCAGCAAGGTACGTAAGTTAAGGCGAGACGAGAGACTTTGATGAAACTTGACAACAAGTTTGAAGAGTGAAATGGGAATATGACGTCTTGTCTCTACAAACCAATTCATCTGTAGATGAGTTGAGTCTATTGAGCTCTGAGGAGCACTGACACGCGGAGCGTAGCAACAAGAAGGGGAACGTGACACGCAACATGGATGAAAGATGCGACGTCGATTGATTTGATGGTCTAGGTATCTGTCAGTCAGTCAAGTCTTGTCAAGTCTTGATCGTCTCCGCCTTACAAACTTGGTTGTCCGAACATCGACTTCTTCTTCACATCACACTCACAGCCCCTCGACGGCGATCTGTGCCATCCCCGTCTTGGCTTTCTGCTGCTCTCAAAAGCACCGAGCGAGGCGTGCCCTGTCCATGTCCATGCTAGCCATTGCCATGGCTGCCTCGAAATCCTTCAGTTGCTCTACTCTGCCTGTCAAAGTTGGCGGGTATCTATCCGTTCAGCCCGGACCAGTTGCCCATGCTCTCTTTCAGTCAAAAGGCCGTGCCACCTTTGGCATAGCTTCTTCGGTTCACGAACTACGACCGTCTCGACCGCTCCATCATGTCACCACGACCACGACGAGGGTAAATTGACAGGGCAAGGATACGATGATTCCCTGTCGAGTCCAAAAAAAAAAAAAACTGTTGCCTGGCTCTCTGGTTACTCTACGCCATGCGCACCCCGGCCTGCGACATGACGATCGGCTTTGCAGAACCCTCAAAAAGGGAATGCTGGGGTTGCAGTAGGATAGATCGCTCAAATAGGGCCACTTGGTCTTGGTGCTGCATGCCGGAAAGATTGGGTTCATTGGGCTCCCAAATAGTCCCTGATCACCAAGACCTTTTGCATTTAACCGGCGGTGACCATGATTAATAAGTCCTTTCTACAAATGGATTATGGCACACGCTTGTCACTGAAGCTAGTTCCCGCTTCACGCGTCAGAACTTTTTTTTTCTTCCAAACGCTCAAACAACGGGTTGGAAATTAACTTCGGCAAAGGATATGACCGACGGCGGAAGAAAGAGAGCGGTTTCACGTTATGACAGGCTTGGCTCTGCCTGCGAGAGCCGATCAACAGACGAGATGACTGATAATCACCAGGGACCTACGGATACCTTATCGACCTCGACCTGAGTGTCCCCGGGGGCTTGGCTTGTGGTTCCAAGCATGGGAGCCCTCGTCTCGTCACCGTCTTGTCGGAACCATCAAGCGACGGGAAAAGATGATCGATCATCACACGCCCCTCTTGTCGGAACCAACAACGGCCTAGGGATCAACGGAGTCTCCGTCATGGAATACCACGATGCCGTCCATGCTATTCCTCTATAACGCCTAGGGCATTGTTTTAAAATGGTGGTTCAAGGTTGTATCGCTGGGCCAGTTCGGTAGTACAGCATACCCGGTCTCATCTCAGGTCAAGTATTCCACTCCAGCGCACTGGTGAGGCGAACAAGGACCTTTTTTCCATCGTCCCGCCCACGTGGACGTGGTTACGGACCCTTGCTTGCTGCTGTCAAGAGCTGCCACTAGGACATTTGAACCTCGCGAGTTCGCCTCGCGGGACGGCCGGTTCATCTTTTGGTTCGTGCGATGGACTAAGTCTTGGGTTTACGGTGACTCGAGAAGTGTACGGCATTCCTGTATTCTTAAGGGAAATGAAGGCATCCAGTTATTGCAGGCGCCGCGGCGGTAAGTCGGTTCTGAAAAGATGTAGCAGGTCTGCCTGCGTGCTCTGATTGTTACGGGTCTGGGTAGGTCACACGACACACGCGAGTAAACGCTCCTGCATATAGGTTACATGGTCTCGCAGACGAGTTTGGCTCAGAAACGCTCAATGCTTGAACTTGTAAAGTGTAATGTAGAACTCGCAGGCCTAGGGATTAGTTAGAACCTTGAAGCATTTAGACTTCTCACGACATACTACGACTCTGAGTTGACGTACACCATCTACGTTCCATTGACTACAACCTTGTGATAGTCTGGCTTGAGAACCGCAACTCGTGATTTGTGGAAAGCAACGCAGGCCATTTGAGCGGCCGCGGTGAAGGACGTGCACTCCAAGTGAATATCGGGTTTGTAGTGGTGGATTTCCAACCGTGAGAGCAGATACGGAGCCAAGCTGTTAATGGTCATAAATCTTAGTTACACGAGTTTGAGAAGAAGTTTGTGCTGTGATGAGTTGACAACTGATAGGACTTGAGTCTAGATTCTCGGTAACCGTCGACGACTTTGAATACACTCTAGCATGTAGGTTCTTCCACGGATGGTCTGTGGTCAGTCAGAATTCACCAGTGGTACAGTATGCTAGCTTCACCGTCTGTACAAGTAATGCATGCGATCCTAAGATCTGTTCTCAAGGGACTGCGCTCTCATAGCAGGGATTAGACTACTCAACTACCTAATCTACCGCTCAATCATGACACGCACGTCACCAACTGCCGCTCTCGCCATCTTCTTGAGCAACGTCCTTTCATCCGCCTCCCTGTACCGCTCCCACGAGTCTAGCCCCTCCTTTGCCTGAATACTCAGCGTCTCGTATCCCTGCCGAATAACCTCCGTGACCTCCTGCGTCGTCAGCAGACTAGGCTTGCGACGACTTGCACCGCCTTCCGACAGCATCCGGTTGTAGTGTGCGCTGACATTGATGAGTGTGTCGATGGAGTTGCTGTTGCGGTTGCCGAGACGGTAGTTCTCCTTGAACTTGGTGAGAACCTCGCCGGACTCGACAACCTTGTAGAATAGGTCGTCGTAGTCTGCGGGCGTGGGGAGGAAGGCTTCGCCGGCGGAGAGGGACAGGGCGATGAGGTTGACGACGTGATCGAGGAGGGTGTTGATGTGCGGTAGGTCCTTGAGGTCGGCTGTGTATGTGGCGAGGAAGCGGACGATGGAGAGCAGAGAGCGGAAGAACTCGGGCCAGTGATACTCGAGACGCGTGCGTGTGCGAGAGAGGTAGGAGATGATGCGGAGCATGATACCGAAGCAGAGGCTGTAGAGGCTGACGTCAAGACGACGACGGAGGTTGTGGTTGATTCCGTCGATCATGGTGTCTAGAAGCGAGATGGCGAGGACTCGCTCGCCTTTGACAAGAGGGAGGTAGGGTTGGCGTTGTCGACACAGGCGAACTGCTACGCGGGAATCATCGCTGCAGATACGCTTGCATATCGTGGGATCCTCGATGAGGAGACGGAATACCATGAGGTTGAGATGGGCGTAATAGGTGGCGCGAGATGATAGATGGGCGTGCTGGAGGAGATAAGAGGTGAGGGAGAGATAGCTGGCGATAGGTTGCTCAACGCCTGGTTCTGGTGCCAACGTCACCAAGTTGAAGCAAAAGAGCTTGTTGGCATGGGTAAAGTCATATGTAGCTAGGAGAACAGCTGCTTCCTCCTCGGGTCTGACAGAACGTTAGTCGAGTTGTGAGTAGAGTGTAGGAGTTGCCCAACTTACAGCTGAGTGAAGAGAGCTTTGGCTGTCTCAACGTCGTAGACTGGATTCTTTACTGGCTTTGGTCCAGGTGCAATCGCACCGAGTCCGATCATGTTGAGGGTAGCGCTGAAGGTCCAGCCTTCAGGAAGATCATCTTGGATCGTGATATACCGAGATCGAACTGTTTGACAAGCTCGTCCTACGGCGCCGACGATCTTTTGGATCACGGCCTCGTTGACGAAGTCGTTTAATCGTTGCTGATAGGGATTTTGAAACTCGAATTTGTTGTAGTTGGCTAGGAGGCCTAGTAACGTGAATGGTTGGAGGACTTGATCTGGTGAGTCTGTATCTTGGATAAACTAAGGTGTTGTTAGTCTAGAGCATTCCGGCTTGATATGTTGTGTTGTACCTTCATGACTGCAGGGAAGAGATCTCTTTGGACGAGGTACGTCAACAGCGTTGTTTGGTACGCTCCAGCTGTTACCGCCAACAGCACCTCGATTGCCTTGTATCGAACCTCCACTACCCGGTGTCAGCTTGGTTACCGTATCTTTCGATGCTAAGACTTACAGTCCTTGCTATTTCTTATTATGCCCTCCACAGCGCTAACAAACTCGGTAAAGACGGAATCGATATGGTCGAGTCCTGCGAGCAGGACCATGATGTCGGAGCTAGGGTGCGGGTACCTCTTGGAGAGGAGGCATGATAGAAAGACACTGAGCGTCTACCAGGCATTAGGACCAGTTCGTGTATCGCAGCAGGACGACGTTTGACTCACGTCTAACGCATGCAACTGCGCAAGGCTATGCGCGCCTTTGATCGCAGCCACGGCTCTCGCAAAGAGCTCTTGTGTACGGGCATCGAGGGACAGGACATAGCTGGGGCTCAGCTCGTTGAGGGTACGTCTCAGCGCTGCTCGATCAGGTCTGAGGAGGAAAAACTCGGTCCAGAAGCCATCACTCTTCTCTTCATCGTCGTAGTCATCCTATTTCGAAACAAGGGCGATCAGTCGAGGCGGCGCGTGGTTTCGAGCTGCGGATATCTACCTTGAAGGCAGCGGGTTTAGTTTCATCATGACCAGGCGAGAGCAGGGAGGAGCGGGAGCTCGTTTACCTTGAAGAGAGAATCGTACAACTGGATGATCTTTGGCGTAAAGACCTCGGGCTGAGGCTGGCGGGTGAGCGGTGACGCTTCCATGGGATGGGAGCTGAAGGTTGAGAGCTGCGATAATGCTGGAGGAGGTCGAGTTGCGATAGAGAAATTGGTCATGTTTGCTGTTATCACGTGCACACTGTATACGAGTTGTTGTGTTTATTGACACCCGAATACTGCCGCCAATACGACATTCAAGACCAGGAGTGACCATAAACACCAGACTGGTTCTTTGTTTGAGATCACCTGGATAGTTTTTTGTGCCTTCGGCCCCGAGTGTTGCAATTATTCTCAACATAAAGGTCTTAGAACTCTCTGCAGGACAAGTGTTCGTAACCGCGGCTTGCGTAATCGCCATTTCGCGAAGCACTTTAACTGTGGCCCTCATGTTACAGTAATTATTATTAGCAAATTGACGTTACATACCAGAGCAATTTTTTTTATTACTTGGGTTTCTTAAGGGTACGCGTTGTGCGATTTCGAGGTCGACCCCGAGCCTCCTGCTCACCTTTGGATGCTTAAAAGAGGCCATCAAGAACTGCTCGCTCACTACCTTCAACCTAGGATTTTGATTCAATCACAACTGATAAACTACTGCAAGAAACCCAGAAGACCCTCTACATTCAAGGGGTTTGCTCAAAGGCAACCCATTGCTTCTTTGATCTCTTCAGGAGTCATCTCGTCTCATTCCAACAATCTTGTTGTAGTTGCACCGGTGATGTAAGAGACAGGTGTGTTTGACATCGCGGTCAGCTTCTATGGAATTCCTACTTCGGCACCTAGAATATGAAATAAAGTCTCTTGTTTTAGAAAAGAAGTCGTTGTGTTGCTCATGGTGAGCTGTTCCTGATCTCATGATATAGGGTATGTAGCAATGAGATGTGAAAGGTGGATAGGCAGGGCATCTGGCCACAACTTGATCTCCAACAAATAGAAGCACTATTGTGTGCTTCATATCTGCTGGGCCATGGGAACATTGTTAAACTTACCAACAATCATGTTCGCTGTGTTCCTGGTCGTTTAAGAAAGAAACCGAACCACGACACGACGACCTACGTGGCCCTGCGTACAATGATCAATATTGTTGTAATACTACAACAAGTATTCATGAGTTCTTAAGCAAAAGACCAGTCCCTNNAAGGGCACCTATATAGTACAATATGAGTTCAGTGAGTATAGTCAGTGTCTAATACTTGTCTGCTTGCTTCAGCACCAATTACACTTCGGATGTAGAAACCTCCTATTTGTCGTCTTAGTTCACAGCAAGAGTGCGCGCAGCATAATGCGAAGGAAAACGACGTTGTTTAATGAATGTATTCAAACTTCCTACCTTGTGCCATACAGTTGAAGTATGATGATGAAATTGCCCTCAGTTACACAATCTCCATCAACTAGTCGGTCAAACTAAGCACAAACAATGCACACAACTGGAAAGCTAACATATCTCCGAGATACAAGTGCTTCAGTTAGCATTAACCTAAGCTCGAATCATCTCAAGCGGTCCTCACCACAACGTAGCTTCTCAGTATGGCAAAGTGAAGCCAAATCTACAACAAAGAGCCGCGTAATTGGTTTAGTGGTAAAATTCTCCGTTGCCATTCGAGCAGCGTCGGGGAGCCCTGGGTTCGATTCCCGGATTACGCATTAACAGGTGCTCAAGAGCGTTGTGTATCTTCTGCTGTTGATATCCTTTTTGTCCTGCTCTCATATCGTGAGATGGATCGTCGTGGTGTTGAGTGAGGCATGGGGGAAGTTGGCGGGTCGTGGATTGTGAGGTCAGTGACAGTCGGTGTCAGGAACATACATTCATGACGGAGACATTCACTCAATGGCCTGTTTGTCTGCATTGATTTGCCATGCCTTTTCTTTGCGTGTTTTAATAATTGTGCTGTTGATTTACACGTCGGCTGAACTTGGTTGTTGTACACATGTGACTATCTGCTACCTTCCGTTGATAACATTGCTTCGGCCTACTCATAACTTCCGAAACCTTTTTTTATTCTACTTTGGCGTAACGGATAAGCATTAATCTTGGGAAACTGACCAAAAGACATGGAAACTGCTTCTACCGTTTGGGAGTGACATCTATTCATCCATTCATGGATGATGTTTGAGCTATAGTTTATGCAGCTTCTAGTTAGAAGGCACAAGGCAACTATACATACCGCGCGTATCTCTTCATTTTCCATTGATGCAAGCTAGCGTAAAACGTATATAGAGTCTGAGCTCATCGCAAACTTGTTGAAATTCGTAGACATTGGTCTTCTGGGCCTGCACTTCGAACAAATGGGCTTCGAAGTGGGCTATCCGACCCAATCCATTGCGATTGAGCAGTAGAGAATTGAGGTAGGAAGTCGAGATCGCGTAATGTAAGAAGGTCATGTAGAATTAAGGATTTGATAGAAACAAGAAGAGGGTTCCTCTGCTCGCCAACGTAACGGTATAGAGTGTCCTCCCCCAGCGATTACTATCAACACTTCATGAAAAGTGAACGACGCCCGGGCTCTTCCCCGGGTCATTTTAGCTGCAAGAAGCAGGCGTGCACGATTTCTCGAACCAATCCGAGTTTCTTTGAGTCAGAGCTTGCATTTGTCACGCAACCCAGCATGCACCGACAAATCTATGTTTCTATTACATCACAGCTCCAGCCCTATGTAGCCACTTTCTCCATATTGTCATTACAGATTCGCTCTTGGTGAGAATCTGATTAGATCACCAAATGCAGAGGCCCACGAGCGAGATTGCCGTTGCGTAAAAGGGTGCAGGGGCTCGGCACAGCGGCTGACGGCGGCTGAAGCACAACCCCATGGGGATATACCTTGCATGCGTCAAACGATTGAGTAATAATCGAGAGATTCCTTTGTTTTATCTCGTAATTGAAGATGGGAAGTCTGGGGAAGTGGAGGAGTTTGATCTGGCGTCGATATCGTTTCCTTGGCGGATGAGTTGTGTGAGTTGAGGCTATGCAGGTTGCAGTTTTGGTGTTTTCTCGGCTTAGATGCTTAGCTAATTACGAGCAGGGCTTCTAGAAGAGCGGAAGAACATCAGCTGGTTGTAGTTAATGAATTGAAGACAAAAGCCGAGGTCTTTTGCGGCTGGGGCAAGGTCCGAACAAGTTCCAGCGATAAAACCACAATTACATGTGAACTGCTCAACCGAACGATGCTCGGGACTTGGCCGCACGAATCTCCCCGGCCCGTACGATTTCAGAACGTCCAAGACGCCAAGAAGAAATACTCGGATAAGTCTTTCGACCCTGGAACCCGAATTTGAGGCGGTGTAGTTCAACTACCGGTACACCGGTGCCACATTGGAAAATACAAAAACACAAGGAATTCGTGTGTAGTATAGTCTGGACCCCTCAGGCCATTCTCCGCACGTCCCCAAAAATAATAACAAAGTGGGAAAACACTCTCCACATCCCCGCATCATCTCCAATTTCCATCATGTAAAAAGTACGTACGAGTAACTCAACTCAACGGACTCGCTTGCAATTAACCTTGATTTTCTCAAACTTAGCCGTATCTTTATTATGTAGCTTATCATGTGGAGCCTCCTTTCCATTCCCTGGACTGTTGGCTGTTCTGTTCTGGGGTGCATGCTCCGGAGTCGATGTACTGTACTTGAGTGACTTTGTCCCGCAACATTGGTTCTTGGTGCAGGGGGAATTGGCTCCAGCGAGAACACCATCGCGCTTTTTTGTGTGGCACTGTTTGGAGAAACAGGTTAGCGCCATGATTCTACCACCCATTTACTTTCTGTCTCGTAACTTAATAGACTCAGAAACCCGCCAGCAGTTATTCCAGTCAAGCCATGTTTGGTGGACTCTATCATACACCAGGATGTCCGCCTCTATCGATCTAGCTCACCTTCCCCTTCTCACGCTGAATCTCACTTTGTACGTAAAAACATCCGCTTCGATCTGGAGAGCGTAATACCAACCCCGTACTCTTCCATTGGCTCTCGGCAATGAGGAAGACGAGTCTACAGAAAGCACTCTCATGTCTGGTCTGTGTGGGATGTGACCCGGCCTTAGTCCAAGATTTTAGGCAAACAGTAGTTACCCCTTTCTAAACAATCTCTCAACACTAAGCTCACCACATCATCACTTTGCTTTCTCAGCCTCGTTGCACAAACATCTTTTGCGAAAAAAAGAAGAAGAAAAAAGTTTACTATTTAATAACAACAACTACTAGGTGACAATTATTCGTCTCATTCTTCAATGTGCACACGTGACTGTATCCCAAACCGTAAGCCAATCTCCAAAACTCCACCCGTAAACCACATTGATACACAGGGCGCAGTTATCCCCACGCAATGACAAGATCGTAGGGCGTGGTTGACTACATGTAGCAATAGCTCATTTACTAGATAAAACGCCTTTGTAGAACGTTGCCAAACGTTTCGTATTACTTTGAATGACTACCATAGTTTTCTAACTCAATCTCCAACTCGCGACGACAGCTTCCTTCGTCAAAACGCCTTTGCAGTGGCCAACAGCAGTCCATGCCGATCCGGTCCAGTTACCTCGCGATCAAACAACGACACGATTCACAAAACAAAACTGCTTAGCTCATGCACAATAAAATGCTATAGTGGTATCTAACGAAAAAGGGTGTACAGGAGATTAGATATTCGATGTGCCCTCCTCAGGTTCAATAACCTTCGCCCTGCCCAAGCTATGGCGTATGCGAGGAAACTAGGACTCCAACAAAACAGACCACAACTTTACATGATCTTGTTAAGGAAGCGTCGCCAAGCTGGCCAAGTGGCGACCTTGGCGCGGAAAGCGTTGATCTCCTCCCAGTTGTGCTCACGTCGGCCAGTGTCGACATCGATCTTATCGACTGAGAGCCAGCCCTCACGCTTCCAAAGGAAGCCAATCACCCAGAATAAAATGACGACGGGGAGGGCAAGGTAGGAGATGAAGAATCCCTCGACAGTGCCCATACCGGATTCGCCGGGAGGTGCGACAATGGCAACATAAAACTATACGCTTGTTAACACGGCTTATGCTTGATAAGGCAAATGACGTGGAACTTACCTGAGCGATGAGGACGAGAACGATAAGGGCAAGACTGACGTAAGAACCAGCGACACCAAATGCAGCCTTGAATGGGATCTCCTCCAGAGTATGGCCTTGTCGGGCCCAAGCCTTGCGGAAACGAATATGAGCGAGGCAAATGGAACCCCAGGTAAAGAGGGTTGAAAGACCAGAAAGGGCTAGGAGCCAGTCAAAGATCTCTCCACCCTTGGGGTCCAGGTTGACATAGGCGATGACACCCATGAGGATATGGACGAGGACGGAAACGAGGGGGCGACCACCACGGTCAATGTAGCCAAACACCTTGGGGGCATATCCATTATGAGCCATGGCAGTCAAGGTACGAGATCCGCCATAAACGCAAGAGACACCGAGAGAGAGAACAGACACGAGAATGATGACGTTCATGAAATGTTGCAGACCGTTAAGACCGGAATACTCGCCAACCAGCACAAAAGGAGAGGCCTTAGCATTGGAATATCCGGAAATATTGAGTCGCTCATCGGTAGACTTGATGAGGAGACCGATGAAGAAGAGACCGAGAACGAAGAAGAGGGTGATACGCCAGAAAATCTGCTTGATGGCACCGGGGAGGGCCTTGGTCGGGTTCTCAGACTCAGCAGCGGCGAGACCAACCAGCTCAGTACCGGCAAAGGAGAAAGCAGCAGTGACGAAAACGGAGCAGAAGCCCTTGAAGCCGTTCTTGAAAGCACCAGGGTCCTCGTTCCAGAGACGGGCACCCCAGTACTCGTTGTAGCGACCGCTGTCTGGACCACCACCACAAACGAGGACGAGGGAGATAATCATGAAGGCGACGGTAGCTCCCAGCTTCAGGCAGGATGACCAGAACTCTTCTTCGGCGTAACCAATACCACCAAAGATGTTGATGACAACAATGGCAACGAGGAAAATGGTGATGAAGATTCCGGGTGAGAGGTCTTCATTCCAGTATTGGATGCAGACAGAGCATACTGTCAGCTCGAGCGGCAAAACGGTAGCCCATTGTGCGACATAGTTCCAGCCCATGGCGAAACCCCAAGAAGGGTCGATAAAGCGAGACGAGTAGATGTAGAAACCACCGGAAACAGGATACATGACGGCAAGTTCACCGAGAGCAAAGACTGTTAAACACAGCATGTTAGCTTCCTTCCACGAAGTACGGATGATGCACGTCAGACATACCGACGTTGAATATCATAATACCGATGAGGATGAAGTCGATAAGAACAGATCCAGGGCCCTGAAACACAATATGTTAGTGTCATACGCAGATTACGGCGGAAACAAGTGTTGACATACGCCATTGTAAAGGGCCTTTCCTGAACCGACGAAGAAACCAGCACCGATAGAACCACCAATGGCAATCATCTGAAGATGGCGAGGCTTCATGCGACGGTCCAGTTCGACATCGCCGGTAAACTTTCGTCGCTGGAAGGACTCGAGGGTCAAACCATTTCGAGTCCAGTAGCTCTCCTCCTGAAAAGCGAAGCCGGCGCCGGCCTGGACATCTCCAGGCTGCTCTGTGATGGTAGCACCCTTTTCCTGGCCGGCATTGGTCGGGTTTTCGCTAGAAGTCTTGCTGGAACCCATAGTGGACTGTTCCCCTTGTGGGTAACTCTTTAAGAGTATAGGGATTGAGTAAAGATAAGAAAGGTCAAGTGACCTTTGGCCGTGGGAAGAAGAAGAAACGGTGATGGACGGGAACAACGGCGAACGAGGAGAGAAACGGCGCTTCTTATATCTGAGTCCAGGAGAGAGTAACAAGAGAGCGAGAGACCTGGGGTCTCACTAGACTTGGCGCACCAGCGACCAGAGGTAAGGACGGCCGCCATTGTGGAGAGGATTCGTTCGACTCAAGCTTCTTCTTGTGAGGCCCAAGTTTGACTAGGCCCCTAGCCTCTTGTTGCCGATCAACAAGAAGCTGTCATCCTTCAAAGTGTGGTGGAGAATAAGAAGAAACGAGAGGCTCCGGAGTGCCAAGAGCCGCGATACGGAGGAACATGGATGATTGAGGTAGGTCGGAAGAATGAGATGGCGGAGCGGAGTGTATCACCGACATGGGACCAGGACTGAGCCAAGAGGAGGAAGGAGGAACAAGCGTCCGATTTGACGGACCCCCGAGGACGATATCGCGGTTATCCACACCCCTTGTTTCGAGAAAAGAAGATTGGACCCTCGACTGCTGCAATAGGATTTGAGAAGAGGCAAAAGAAAGGATTCAGGAAGTTGAGTTGCAGGTCCTGACTGCCAGTGCTAGCCGTGCCGTGTCCTCAAAGCAGATGGATGCTTTAGGTACATTGCGGCTTGCTGACTTAGTACCTAGACTGCACTTCATAATTTCCACTTAGCGGAAGCTGAGCTTGCTTCTCCTGAGGACGAGAAGACCATTGCTTCCCCGTTTCTGCGACATTTCATAGACATGACCAGGGGAAGTAAAAGAGAGCACAAGCCATGCAGCCGATCAACCTAATTCCATGGTAAAGTGGAGAATTGGAGAGGGCTCCCATCCCGGCAAGCGCCAGGTAGGAGGTAGGGTTACTCCACATCAGAGGGAAGGTACCGGTACATTGCAGAGGTACTGCACCTGCCCCATTGTCAGGCATGACCCTATTCCAAGCAAGAGCGCCACTCTTTCGATTGTTAATTCCTTTCGTGTCCATCTTACTCTGTAGATGGGCCGAAATCAAGCCATTCATATCTACCTTAATTCTCAACCACCAAGCATTCGTTATCTCTCAGTCAGCAGCCCACATCCAACGGCTCGTGCATAGCTGACAAACTTTTGTTCCTCTCAAATGCTCTGAAGATTAGGATCCATAACCAACACCAGGTGGCATATATTACGGAGACGGATGAAGCGCAATTACAGTAGCATCCTCCAATCACCATTGCCGTATTGGGTGTCCAACACAGATGGCAGCTTCACGCCACTTTGGGTACCTTGGGATAGCAAAAGTATGGCTCAACACCATACCAAGCCAAGCACCTTGGCAATATGCTTCGATAATGCCAGACACCAGATTACCCATCTCGTTCTGCTTCTGTAACCCCCACCAGATCTCTTCGGTGGTCTCGTCAATGTTGTTAAGTCATATATCGATCCTGATTGTTCAACAGCATGTCGAGCAGTAACTCTTGGACCAAGTTCAGTCTTGAACACAATACAGAAGTATTCCGCCTCTCCTCGTATGCCTGAACCGGCGCATGGTGCCATTCATGCTCATCCTCGGCTGTGGCACTCGGGCCTCACAGCACTTCACTAGTTGCGACCCGCACCCTTGATGATACAGCTGCTTTAAAGTACGACAGCTTGCTTGACGCCTCTTACTCCATCTTGCAAGACCTGACAGGGGAGGGAAAGGCTTTTCTTCTAGAAGCTTGGCGTAGTTACAGGTGCGCGTCATGTGCATAGCGACAGTAAGCGCAAAAGCGCCTCCAGGCTTCACCTCGTGCCGATCGAACCATGGACAGCTGGATGAAGGCATGGAAGGACGACTAAGATCTCGAGGTGCTAGCCGGGGCTTACGCATCCCGGGCATCTTACCGTGATACAACGCCAGCTATCTTTGGGGGACGAAACGGACTGTGATAACCTGAATCCACCTGAACGTGGTGCGCGGCGGTTGTTTTAACCGCCGCGGCAGTGGCTTTTTCCAGAAGTCTGATGACCGACTTGATCCATCAAGTGCGCTTCGCACATTACATTACTCCAGATTTTAAGATCTTGAGCTCCGCAAGCACTGAATCTCAATACGAGGTAATACGTAATAGTTGGCTCTTAACTGCCACTTCCCCATGGGCAAATCGCCATCAATCTGGGGACGGTTCCATACTCTACAAGTTGAACCGGCCAGAGGGAGAGCAACTGTCCTTCGAGGAAACTCCCCAAATGTTTTCACGTAACACAATTTCCTGTTATCAAGTATTACCCTTGACTTACCCCTTGACCATGTCACTGATTCTTTCTTTTTATTAGTGAACTGAAGACACGCGACTTAGATCAAAGTGACTAAAAGCTATTACCATCTAACGATAATCGACAGCTTGCTTGACACCCTTTCCTGGTCCCCTGCTTCATGGGCCGAAAAGAAGGTTATTTATTACTTTTTTATGGCCTGTGGCAGGGGTTCTGTTAATGTGACCATCCATCTACTCCCTACAGGATGCAAGTCAGCCTTGAATGTTATTCGGGAAAACGCCGATGCAGGACATAAATCTTACTGTGTAGGGCAGCACTACGAATTCCGTCGAATAGGATTGATACCTCAATCTGACACGTACCACAAGCCCGCAACACGGCAGGTTGTACAATTGAGGCTCTGACCTTCCGCTCCTGGAGTATTTCTGCGCCGCAGCTGTCTAATACGCAGCCTCTCACTACCTTATCACTTGGCAACGGGCGATAAGGAGCTGCTACTTGTCAAGCATAAGGCCTGTGAGCTGTTGGATATAAAACCCCCCAGTCCCGCCAAGACTGTTGACAATATGACAGTTGCATTTCAGGTAATCCTTAACTGATCGTGTCTTTGCCTCAGTTGCGTGTCCTTCCCGTCGATCTCGTTGCCCCTATCATCTCTTGGCTTTTCAGAACTGGAGTTTGTAGGTGTACCTACGTCGTTCAACACCCTCTCAATCATTCTGAACAAAATGCCTCTACAAATCGCATCGTCCGAACGCTAACGTGGCAGCCGGTGTCCTCAAAATGGGACTCAACGAAATATTGATAGAAACATACGGTCGCTGCTTGGCGCCATTAGCAACTCAAGTGCTCCACCTTTTACTTCAAGCCAGCGGTTGTTATGCTTAATGACCTGCTGGCCCCACGTCCCCTTGACCTTAACTGAACAGAGACCCTCTTTTACCCAAAAGGAATCCATCTAGAAGTTCTTCGTCGCCAAGCTAGCCGAGCCAAATGAGTCGGCACAATCGGGTCCGTGGGGTTCGCACTTGGCATGCAGGGCTTCTTGCGGGCGTAAGTTATGTCATGGTAACGCTGACCAGTCTTAGCCGCCCGGCGATGCCGCAGATCGACTTCTGTTGAGTGTAGGGTAGCTCGAAGCACAACTGAGCTGTTCAAAACGGGCCTTGTGAGACTCCAATGTCCCCATCCCGTTTGTGTTGACACATGCTATTCTGTCTTGGACGATGCTAGTGGCTTGGCCGCGATATTCTGCAGGGCCAGAACGGATGTTAGTGCAAGGCGATCGATATCGGTCATGCAATGCAGTATGAAGGTTTGGTCTTGGTGGTAGACGCCGTGCCTAGCCCGCCGAGATGCTGGCAGAAGAACAGCATTGTTGGGCAGCACAGCCGCTCGCCTTGATATTCGCTCCCTATTTCCCTATATTATGCATTGGCCCTGTTATCTTGAAGTTTTTTTTTAGAACATGACTATGAATATGAGAACGGTTTTCCTTTTCTTGAGTTGTCTACAGCGTAGTAGCATCTAGTATACAAGAGCTTTGAACAAAATGTTTAGTCGAAAATCACCCACATGTTTGATACAAGCTACGTAGCTGGCCGTAAAAAACATGTCAGAAACATAAATGTTACCACCTTTATGGATAGCTGGTTACTTACACTAGCAATTTCAAACCCAGTTAGTTCTTCCAACATCGTAAACTATCACAGAATCTCGTCTAGACTGACAGACTCTGCTGACACTGCTATAAGCGGAAAATTTTCTTGAGAAAAGACGGTTGCAAGTATTTAGATATAGAAATATCAAGACCTAGAGACAATTTGGGAACCTATTAACTCGCAACTGGTTGCAGCCCAGAGGTTTAGATATGCCACCAGACGCCACTTGGAACCCTCTAACGATAAAGTCTCTCAATTCCGAGAACTGGTACTAGCACATAACCCACGATTTGCGGTCCACAATAAGCTCGCGAGGAGTCTCGACCTACTAGAACTTGGAGAACTTTGTTAGCTAGTTGGAGCCAAGCAGAAGATAGGTTAATATCTGGGGTAGTTTGAATATCAGGTGGGTGTAAAAGTACATGGTCAAGCTTGGCACTGTTTATCTGCAGCTGGTTTTTCTTTTAACCTCGTCCTTTGGAGCTTGATAATAATCCGAGAAGTTACAGCCACGCAGATACTTACCCGTATAATCCAATCATGGTACGGCCTAGGCAGCCCGTCGTTTCTAAAGTGTCTTTACTCTGGCTCAGGTACGAACAGTTCGTCTCTCTGATACACTATAAGGACTCGCGATCGTGGCTTTGGAGAAGATGGATCCCGGCAGAAACAAGCTTCTTCACTTCAGGGTCATCTCCATATCCACTTATCCATAGATTGATTTTCAGTACCCCCCTGATCATCATGATTCGCGAAAGTCTTCACTATGTCAGCATTCCGGTCGGAATGACGGAAAAGCCGCGAGGTTCAATGACCAGAGATGAGGATTTTGACCACCAGACTACACAAAGCATCGATGAGATACAGGCTATTGCAATACAGGAGGGTAAGCATGGCTAGTTCCCTCGGTTCTTTACCCCTCGACAAGTTCATGTAAGTCATTTAATTCAAAGCTAGTTACACTAACCACTGACATCAACCCTCTTTAGATAATTACTCTAGGCTCTAATATCGGATCAGGAGTCTTCATCGCTATCGGTAAAGCTCTGGCTACTGGCGGTCCGGGAAACATGGTTGTTGCATACCTTGTGGTCTGTGTCTGTGTCTGGGCTGTTCTTCAATCCCTTTCTGAAATGACTATCACTTTCCCTGTCTCCACTAACTATATCGACTATGCGGACCGTTAGGTCGATCCTACCTGGGCATTTAGAGCTGGTTTCGATGAGTGGCTCGGTTAGTCTCTAAACGTTTGATGAACAACAAAATATGCTGACTGGGAACAGGTTGGACTGCTATTGTATCTGCTGAGGCTTGTTCTTTTTTCTTTTACATTCTGGTAGGAGTCTGGCTAGAAGGCTCGTCTCCTCTGGCCGTACCACGTGTGCTGACCACCCATCCGCTCGCGTTTGAAACTCAGCTAACTAGTGTTTTAGTTAGTATTTTCATGTTCGCTTGCATCGTCATCTTCCTCCTTCCGAACATGGTATCCGCCTGGTGTGAACACGCAACATCTCTGATCAAAATCTTCCTCTTCTTGATTACCGCTGCTCTCTCCTTGGCCTTGGTCTTGGGACCTGGCCCTAATGGCTATATTCACCATGGAGAGACATGAACTGAGTCACTAGCATTCTTAAATATTTCTCGGGACGTCTTCGGACTTCTTCATAGAAAATCTATACTCCTACTTTGGTGGAGATTTGCGAACCATGCTCTGCTTGCCACTTGGGCTGTTGGTGACCAGGTCTTCATTGGTATTATCATGGGAGGCGAGGCAGAGGGCGCACGTTTCTCTGTTGCGCATGCGACCAAGCTCATGCCTTTCCGAGTCAACTTCATCTATACGCTCAAGGTTATCTTCATCACGATCCTGGTTCGCTCTGATGATGAGCGTCTCCTTAGCGGAGGCGGTGTTACCGCATCACACTTTGTCGTCGCTGTTGCAAACTCTGGCATCCCCGGTATCGATTCCTTCAACGCTGGCATGATCTGCCGCGTCCTAGCCATCGCTGCCGAGTCTGTATTTCTCTCTTCGAGAGTTTTGAGGACTACGGCGCATCAGGGCCTGATTTCTACACATCTTGTTAAGGCCGATGACAAGGGACGGCCTGGAATGGCTCTGACCATCACTTTGGTGGTAGCCGTGGTTCTTGGATATATCCAGCTGTCCGGTAAGTGTGAACTCCCAGCCAACTTGGAGACTCATGAACTTACAGGATAATAGCTGGTGGTCTCACCATCTTGAACCGGTTGATTTCCATTACGAGCGCCTCTTTCTTCGCCAACTGGCGCTTCTGCTGTGCGCTCAAGGCCTAGAACGACAAGATCTTCTCTAAGTCCCACGCTTGGAAACCAAATGCTCGGCCCCTGGCAGTAGCCTGATTGAAGCTGATTTCTGTCATGTTGCTGGTCTGCTGTATCTACTCTGGCATCGACCCTCTTGTGAGTAACTTAAGCCTCTATGCTCCTCATTGATCCTCACTTAAGTCACTCCATATCAAGTTATCAGAATGATCACTAGCTAATCTACTTGTTCCAGGGTGACGCTGGCTTCACTGTCAAGAACTCCTTCCAGTATATGATCGGGAGTTGTGGTTATCTTTGCTTTACTATTGGATGCAAGCTCATCTACAGGACACCAGAGACCGAGCTACTGCCGACTGTTGCACTGGTAGACGAAATTTGAGCGTTGATGAAATTAAGCAGCTTGATGAGTATGATGTGAAGCCAAGGTGTACTGGTTAGTCTCATCCTAGTCTAGACACTGAGAGTGAAGAACTGACCTAGCAGACCCTGCTCAGAGAGGCTGGGTAGAATCCTCAAGATTTGCTGAGCAGATTCGGTGGACATCTAAAACAGACCTTTTACGCTTTCCAATGAAGCCAATGCACCAAATTTACCTTTAAATGTCCGAGTCTTGACAAGAGAAAGGTATAAAGGAGTGGTCTTGTAGCTAAGATGACACACCTGAAGTGTAAGAAGCACAATAATATTCAGGTGGGCTATACTTGCCTGGTGTTGCAAAAGGTGCAGATGCGCCCATATACCTAAGATCGAAGACCTTATCTTCGCGACTAGCAAATACGGGTTGCGAGTAGGCAAGGGTGTCCCCGTAAGACACTCATGTATCAGTTATGGTTAGGCCTCTTTTGTTAAAAGACCAATTCGAAGATGTCCTCATAAAGACTGTCAGATAATTAACAAATAACTCGAGGTTTAAACAAGGGTAAAATAGAGACTCACGAGATTGGTCTCTGAGACCCGGAATAAAGTCATAGATGTGAACGGCTGGGGTATCAATGAGAGGAGCCTTGGCTTCTCCATCGGGCCGATGGCCTTGTGCTACTGCTGGCCCATAAGATGAGCTCGATGTTGAAGTCTTTATTGGTATCTCTGTATTATTTCTGTTTTCTCCAGATGGTATCAAACATCGATCTGTTTCACATTTTTAACATGTAATGCAGGTAGTGTCAAGCCAGGAACTCTTACCCACTAGATAGAGCCTAGGGCTTCTGGGCCGAGGAGCGGCTTGATGTAGAGTTTATTGGTTTACCTTACTTTCGAGAGACGCTGGTCTCTCTTGAAGACAATTAATATACCTATAGTTGATGAACTGCAGCTGGGACGTAACCTCACCCTCTTGAAACCACTGCCTTGCGAGGCTTTTCATCGAACCGACACGCCAATCCTCTCTTATCGCATTGTTGACATGGCTGAGAACGAGAGCATCTTATATTCTTATCACGACATCTCACGAGACTTATAGTTTGTTACATGTTAGTTTAGTGATGTTGCACATGATGCTAATGAGCTAAGAACATCCGCTCTTGGGGCACGCTTCCTAGCATTGTTTAACCTTGCAGAACTGGCCTACATTGAGGCCGACGTGACCTTGAAAACAGAAGCAAGAAGGGAAGACGAAAGTAGGTAATGGTATTGGTATTGCTGTATGAGTAAGAAACCAGCGTCCATATGGCTCTCCAGGCAAAGGGCCAAAGCTGTCCTGCATGCTATACCGGGCAAGCTTCTAGGCAAAGAGCGGGGTAGATTGGGGTTGACAGGAACTCAAACCTGATGAGAAAGAATGGAAGCATTCTAGAACTTGTGGGTAGTCTTAATTCTCGCCAGATTATTGGTCTTGATGGCGGAGTTTTGGTCGTCTATTCTGCCTGATTGCGTTGGAAGCTCATTGCCAAGGGCAAAGCATTGATTGACGTTTTCTACTTGAAACTGGCCGTGCCAAATTCTTATTCTGCTACGAAGATGTTCAATCGAATAAGGCATTATTGGGTTCAACAACCATGAATAATACTGCCTTACACAGTTTATGAACCGTAAGCCACAGGCTACAACGTTGCAAATACCGTAACTCAATGACATCCTAGCCCTAAACTAAGGTGTAAAAATTAGAACTTGACAGTACGTCGATTATTCTCTTTGTGAAGACAATTGAGTCATATTTCCCATTGAGCGATACCATGATACCGGTCTCATTACTCACTTTGGCCTCACCGAAGAAGCCACTCAGTAATAATAATTCTGCAGAGCACGAGACTAAATATTGCCTGGACATACACATTCTCTTTCCTGATTCTCCCGACGTTTTGGATGCAACCGCCTTGTGGATGGCCCAGGCTAACGAGCGGCTGAAGGCTGAATCTTATGACCGGGTTTGGTGGCTTGCAGGCTGAGCGCCTTCATGTGCGGTGAGCAAGACTTTTTGGCGGAGAAAGGGTTCTTTGGTATTTCAACCTTGTATCCCATAGCCCAAGGTTGTATAAGCGGGGAGCGACATCCATGTTGTAACCATCATACTCACCTACATTGACTAGTAGATCCGGACATCGAACTAACTTTTTGCTCCTCATCCTCTTCTTACCTTAACAAAATATCAATGTCTGGTTTCAATCTCAGCTATCAGTGGCTTCACTATACCCGACCCTCAGGCCCTCCCTCTCCGGTTCCTGAGGGCCTCGAGCGTCACTGGGTAAACACACCTCAAGGCCGAATCGAAGTCCTCTCCAATACGCCATCCATCACCGATAGATTCAATGGTCCTCCCATAGTCTTCTGTCATGGCGGCATGGGCTGTGCTTGGGTGTGGACAGAATACATGCAATACCTAGCTGCACGCGGTGTTCCGTGCTATGCCGTCTCATTGCGCGGCCACGGAGACTCATGGCACCCTTCATACTTCCGCATGGTCTTTGCAACGCCCCGAAGCGCCCTGGCGTCTGATCTCGTCGCGGCAATAGAGTGGGTGCAGAAGCGTGAAGAGAGCGAGGTGATGCTTGTTGGACACTCGAGTGGCGGCGGTTTAAGCCAGGGCGTTCTCGCCGATGGCCTGGCAAATGTCAAAGCACTTGCGCTGTTGGGTGCTGTTCCCGCCTTTGGGTCGTAAGTAAAGATACATCCTATGCCTTGGGCCTCCGTCTGAGACGCTGACACGGGCTTCGTAGAACGGGCGTATACATGAATTGGTGGAAGCTGGATCCATGGTTCACCATCAGAATGATCTTCCACCTCTGGCACTCCAATTCACCCCTCTCACACCCAAGGCTTACCCAACGCGCCTTTTTTGGCGATAAATTCCCCCTCTCAGCTGTCATCCCCTTCCAGCGCCGGATGAATAGCTACGAGAGCTACTTGTGGCCATTTAGCATGATGTATCCATTCGCATCGGGGTCGAACGTCCTGAGACACATCCGCAACGACGGCGCGAGCGGCGAAAAGGTTCTCGTCATGGCAGGTGCACAGGATAAGCTGATGACGGGGCCAGTGACGGAGAAGACAGCGACGCTCTATCGGGAGGCGGGAACAAATTCGCGAGAGGGTGTGAGATTGCGCTTTGTCGAGGGCGCAGGACACCATTTACAGAATGACGTGCAATGGGAAGACGGCGCAGAAAAGCTGTTTGAGTTTTATAAAGGCATCGTTTGAGGGATAGCTCTTGGGGCTGGACGTCAGTTTGGTTAGTTCTTGACAGGATCAAGTGTGACCTGTCAACCTGGTGTTTCAAGGTCTGGTCGGGATGGGATGTATCGGTAGACCGCTCACAACTCCATCATGATATGAATAAAAACAATTCATTAGATCCCATCTCTCCCCGCACAACGCAGCGGAAACGCTTGCCAGATATAAAAAGTTCGGCTCGATCGCCCGTCGACTTCTGCTTGTTAAAGACCTCGCTGTCGACGGTCGGTTCAAGATGCCGAGAGACGTCCGATTCGACCTCCACCCAGTTCTGAATTCCGGTCCGGTAGCGGCACCCTGTAGCCTGGACATGGCACTGAAGAAGCTCCCTCGCTGTGCTGAAATGAGGAAAAAGAGGGCCCGGACGGAGGACAGGGGACTCCGGGGCTAGAGCATGTACATACAGCGTGTTCCCTAGGCGAAGTTCCCTTATCTTTCCCCTGAGGCAATTCATATCACTCCGATTCATCATCATCGAACACGTCCAACTCAAAACCCCGTCAAAAAAACATCGGTCGTGTGATCTTCAATCTCGGCACCTCAAAGCACCGAAAAACCGGGCTTCTGCACCCCGGACTCGGAATACCACCGATATCTCGCGCCTCACAACCCTTCGGGCTTCTTCCGTTGCCTGAACGCCCTTTCTGCTGGTCGATTGCAACGCAGGCGTGTTGCTTCCGGTGCCGCAAAAACCTTTCAGCGGACCTCAGGCAATCAATCTGGCGCCCCTTCAGCGGTTGTCAGTGAGGGTTAGCGCAGCCAGTCGTAGCTGGTCGCTCTTGCTGAGATCGGCATTCGCAATGGAGGGGAGGAAGATGCCCCGCGCCCCGGAGCTGTCCGCCGAGAGCCCCTCTTCGGCGGGCTTCAAGACGTATTCGGCCGCTGGGTCGGCCGATAGGATCTCTCTCGTCTCAGGTCATCTGTCGCAACGATCTTCTTCTTATAACCTAGCCTCTCCTGCTCGAGTCTCTTCTCCTTCTTCGCCATCTGCTCAAGCTCGTCGTCTTTCTACATCCACAGCCAAGATGTCTTCTCAGCCCGAGCATGCCACTCTGCTCATCCCCGGGCCCATTGAGTTCGATGATGAGGTCCTAAAGTCTATGGGTCACTACAGGTGCGACTTGGATCACGTTCGCTCGTCAATCGTATCTCGCTTGCTAACGCTTGTCCCGCAGTGAGAGCCACGTCGGCCCCGGCTTCGTCAATACTTTCGGCGAGACCCTCACACTGACCCGCAAGCTCTTCCAATCGACCGACCCTTCCGCCCAGCCTTACGTTATCTCCGGCTCCGGTACCCTGGGATGGGACATCGTTGCTGCTAACCTTGTCGAGGCTGGTGAGAACGCCCTCGTTCTTAGCACTGGTTACTTTGGCGATGGCTTCGCCGATTGTCTGCGCGCCTACGGTGCCAACGTCACTAAGCTCGACGGCGAGGTTGGTGGCCGACCTCAGCTTCCCGAGATCGAGAAGACCCTTTCCGAGAAGAAGTACAAGATCCTTACAGTTACCCACGTCGACACATCGACTGGTGTCCTGAGCGAGCTCAAGAACCTGGCCGCTACTGTCCGCCGGGTCTCTCCCGAGACTCTTGTCATTGTCGACGGTGTCTGCAGTGTTGCCTGCGAGGAGATCGCCTTCGACGAGTGGGGTCTAGATGGTGTTGTTACTGCTAGCCAGAAGGCTATTGGTGTTCCCGCTGGTCTTTCTATCTCCTTCTTCAGCGGCCGAGCTATCGCTGCCGCCCTCGAGCAACGCAAGACACCTATCCCCGCCTACTTTGCTTCTCTGAAGAACTGGACTCCCAGTAAGTAGTATAGTTCCTTTTTAGGCGTTGCTTTTTGCTAACGAGCTGCAGTCATGAAGAACTACGAAGCCAAGAAGCCCTCGTACTTCGCCACTCCTTCTCCCCAGCTCATCCACGCCCTCCATACTAGCCTTACACAGATCCTCACCAAACCCTTGGCCGAGCGATTCCAGGGTCACATTGAGGTCTCCAACAAGGTCAAGAAGGCAATTGCCGACATCGGCCTCAAAGTTGTTGCTACCAAGCCTGAGGACCAAGCTCATGCTATGACTGCTATCTATCTGCCCGAGGGTGTTGGCGCTGCTGATGTTCTGCCCAAGCTGGCTGCCAAGGGCGTCGTCTTTGCTGGTGGTATCCACAAGGCTATTGCCCCCAAGTACATTCGATTCGGTCACATGGGTGTTAGCGCTGTAAGTGTTAATTGATTTCATTTGGTTGAGATCGATTGCTAACATGTTCAATAGCTGGACCCTAGCAGAAACCATATTGAGAAGGCTATTAACGCTCTCAAGGAGAGCTTGACTGAAGCCGGCTACAAGGCTTAAAACAAAATTAAGAATAATTAAAAGAGATGGCTGGCCATGTATGGATAATTGGATAGATGACGGGCCCAACTATAGAAGGTTGGCTGGCATTATCTCTTGTCGATAAAGCGAGCCTAAAAATATAATGCCTTGATGATAGAGACGTGTTTGTTTATGGTTCGTTGTGTTTTATGAGTTGTCAGATTACCTATGTCTGTTGCTGTTGTCTTCAGGCAGAAGGAGTGTGATGTCTCGTCTCGGGATGATGCAGGCTATTAAAACTACACAGAGGCAGTCCATAGCAACATGAGTAAACTGTGAGCGAACAAGTTGGGCGACGAAGAGTTCAGTATTTGTAGCTATCAAGGACATCCCAAGATACAGACACGATCGTGATGTAGGGAAAGCCTGTATGCGGTAATTTCAACAGTACGTATAGACAAACTCGCGCCGTTGCGAAATTAGCTGAGCTGAGAACGAATCATGAGATCGATCGATTAATTATGCGCCCGGGAGGCTGGGAGCTTGAAGTACCGTTACAAAGATCCCGGCATCATGGGTCCGACGAACCGCAGCCTTGTTGCTTTTTAGTATGAGAAATCCACAGTGACAGCATCGACCGCCGCGACGGAACAAGTAGAGATACATTTAGATGTGATCGTGGGTGACATGGCAGGCAGCCTTCGTTTTCAACCCAGAGACCCCCGCTGCTGACAAAATCAGCTCGAGACGGGGGATATTAGAGATCGAGCTCAGGTGAGGTAGAGCTGGTTGCTGGTGGCTACTGTAGTCACATCCAGTGACGCAGGCTTCACTGCGGGGCATTTTTTGGGCTTTTCCAACCTCAGCACTCCACTAAAAGTACCTAGGTAGGTACTGAATGTAGGTATTCACAGTGCTCTGCTTCCACTCCAACTCCACTTCGAGCCGCCCGCGGCCCAGTCCATCCATCTCTTCACACCTCACCTCACCTCACCGACGTCCACCAGAGCCGAACTTGCATTTCTCCTCTTTTTGATTTTTCACAGCTTCTTCGCGACGCCTTCTCCCCTCTCCGATCGCCCACCTTACATCGCTCTGTCCCTCTCTTATTATAGAGTTGCGCTATCGCTACAGTACCGCTCTGGTTCCCTCTCTATATCTGCCTGGGGCTGGTATTTGCTTAGATCTATTCTCTCCCCCGCCTCGCCTCGCCTCGTCTCGTCCGCCCACCACAACCACCACCTTCAACTACCAACTCTTTGCCCCTCGTAACGACCCTCTTCGTGAACCCGAAATAACCACGCAAAATGGCCGCCTCCATTGAAGAGCTGGACATCCTCGTCCGCTCCTTCTACGAGGGGCGCGGTGAGCAGGTACGCTGACTTCTGGGTTTTCAACCGTGGACCCCGCGCGTCGTGATGAGGAACAAGAGCTAATTACGTCTTGTTAATCGTATAGCAAAAAGCCGCCCAAGCTGCCCTTAACCAGGTACGTACTCTCCTTGAGCTCTAAGCTTTTGGGAAGCCTTTTACTGACTTGAACTTCAGTTCAAAGAAGACCCCGATGCCTGGCTCATGGTCGATAAGATCCTCTCGGATGCGCAGTACCCCCAAACCAAATGTACGTTGCCTCGGTTTTGCGCCACTTCCCACGCTGTGCTGCATTCTGGCCAGCTCTCTTGCCTCCGAACTATGCGAATACGCAACATGTGAATCCATTCGACTAACAAATTTCGACAGACTTGGGTCTGCAGGTTCTGGATAATGTGATCATGACGAGGTGGAAGGTCCTCCCTCGGGAACAATGCCAAGGTCCGTCTTCCCTACGATACCAACACAACAGCAAAAGCTGACGACGTTTGATCTTGTAGGAATCCGAAACTTCATCGTCCAGTTCATCATCCAGTGCTCGAGCACCGAAGAGTCGCTGCGCCAGCAAAAGACCTTGCTCAACAAGCTCAACCTCGTCCTCGTTTCTGTCCTCAAGCAGGAGTGGCCGCACAACTGGCCTACCTTCATCAACGAAATCATCTCATCCTGCCATTCCAACTTATCCATTTGCGAGAACAACATGATCATTCTTCGTCTGCTCTCAGAGGAAGTTTTCGACTACTCGGCCGAGCAGATGACATCGACCAAGACACGCAACCTCAAGCAAACCATGTGCGCCGAGTTCTCGCAAATCTTTAACCTCTGTCAAGAGGTACTCAACACAGCGACCCAGCCTAGTCTGATCAAGGCGACTCTCGAGACCCTCCTGCGATTCTGCAACTGGATTCCTCTGGGCTATATCTTCGAGACACCACTTATCGAGACACTGCGAACCCGTTTCCTCTCGACCCCCGAGTTCCGTAACGTCACCATGCAGTGCCTCACCGAGATTGGAGGTCTTCAGACCGGCGGCCCTGGACAACCTAATTCTTATGACGAGCAGCTTGTCAAGATGTTCACCGAGACATTGACTACTATTGCTAACATTATCCCGGTTACTCTTGACCTCAAGAGCACATATCCCAGCAGCAACTCAAGGGATCAGGAGTTTATCCAAAATCTGGCTCTTTTTCTTTGCAATTTCTTCGGAATGCACTTGAATGTAGGTTACAACCGTGCTCATCATTTTTTTAGGTGGTATTAACATTCGCGCCATAGCTTATTGAGAAGCTCCCCAACCGAGATTTCCTTATTCACGGTCACTACTATCTTATTAGGATATCGCAGATCGATGACAGAGAAATCTTCAAGATTACCCTCGATTACTGGCTCAAGCTTGTTCAGGAGCTTTACGAGGAGATGCAACAGCTCCCTATCACCGACCTCAACCCCCTCATGGCTGTCGGCGCAGGAATATCTGGTAGTGGCGCGCCGAATCCCACGGTCCTCAACAACTACCCCCTTCGAAAGCACAAGTACAACGAGGTTCTCTCAAACCTTCGAGTTGTCATGATTGAGAAGATGGTCCGTCCTGAGGAAGTCCTGATTGTCGAGAACGACGAGGGTGAAATTGTCCGAGAGTTTGTCAAGGAGAGCGACACCGTGCAGCTTTACAAGACGATTCGAGAGTGTCTGGTGTATCTCACACATCTAGATGTCGTCGACACAGAAAACATCATGACCGAGAAGCTCGCTCGACAAGTCGACGGCAGCGAGTGGTCCTGGCATAACTGCAACGTTCTTTGCTGGGCCATTGGTTCTATTTCCCTGGCCATGAATGAGGAAACAGAGAAGAGGTTCCTCGTCACCGTCATTAAAGATCTGCTTGGCCTTACTGAGATGAAGCGCGGTAAAGACAACAAGGCCGTTGTCGCCAGTAACATCATGTACATTGTCGGCCAGTACCCGCGTTTCCTCAAGGCCCACTGGAAGTTCCTCAAGACGGTAGTGAACAAATTGTTTGAGTTTATGCACGAATCTCACGAGGGTACGTAACAAACCCTTCAGCTACGGCGTGAAAGATGCTAATCAACATTCATATAGGTGTTCAGGACATGGCTTGCGATACGTTCATTAAGATTGCTCGACAGTGCCGACGACACTTTGTTGCTCTGCAGCCTAGTGAACAAGAGCCTTTTATTGAGGAGATCGTCAGGAACATGGGTAAGATAACCTGCGATCTCACACCTCAGCAGGTGCACACCTTTTACGAGGCTTGCGGCTACATGGTCGCTGCTCAGGGCAACAAGCACCAACAAGAGCGACTCCTCTCTGACCTTATGGCCATTCCTAATGCGGCCTGGGACGAGATCATCAAGCAAGCAACAGTGAACCCGTCCATTCTTCAGGATGCCGAGACTATCAAGGTTATTGGAAATATCATGAAGACCAACGTGTCGGCCTGCTCCTCGGTAGGATCCTACTTCTACCCTCAGATCGGTCGAATCTACCACGACATGCTCCAGATGTACAATGCCACAAGTACACTAATCTCCGAGGCCGTGGCTCGCGATGGTAAAAATTACATACATAAACATACTCAGAATGAAATTGACAGTTTTCTAGGTGAACTCGCAACCAAGATGCCCAGGGTTCGAGGTCTTCGGACTATCAAGAAGGAGATTCTCAAGCTTATCGAGGTGTATGTTGACAAGGCAGAGGACCTTCAGGCTGTTCGCGCCCAGATGGTCCCTCCTCTGCTGGACTCCGTCCTTGTCGATTACAACCGCAATGTGCCAGGAGCTCGAGATGCGGAGGTGCTCAAGGCTTGCTCCACCATCATCACCAAACTCTCTGTTAGTCCTTTTCCAGTCACGTTGCAAGAACCCTCTACTAACAATTTCCAGGCTTTGATGGAGGACCAGGTTCCCACCATCATGCAGAATGTCTTCGAGTGCACTCTGGAGATGATCAACAAGGACTTTTCTGAGTTCCCCGAACATCGAGTAGAGTTCTTCAACCTCCTCCGAGCTATCAACTTGCACTGCTTCCCTGCTTTGCTCAAGCTCGACAACAACCAGTTTAAGTTTGTTATCGACTCGTGCTCGTGGGCCTTCAAGCACGACAACCGAGATGTCGAGGCCGCTGGTCTTAACATGGCTCTGGAGCTGATCAACAACATTGCTGAGAAGACAGATATCCAGACGGCCAACGCTTTCTTCCAGCGATTCTTCATCACCATCCTCCAGGACGTGTTCTTCGTTGTGACTGATAATGATCACAAGGCCGGTTTCAAGACGCAATCCATGCTGCTGATGAAGCTCTTCTACTACATCAACCCTGCCGATGGCACTCAGCCCAAGATCCAGGGACCTATCTACAGCCCCGATCAGGCGCAAGCTGGAACCGATAACCGAGAGTTTGTTGCCAACTTTGTAGCAAACCTCTTGCAAAATGCTTTCCGCAACCTGCAAGCGTACGTTTGTCCTCCCCTACCTGTGCCATGATGCTAACTTTCGAATAGGAGCCAAATCACAAGCTTTGTCGAGGGCTTGTTCACGCTTAACACGCAGTACGACAAGTTCCGCCTCAACCTCCGTGATTTCCTCGTGTCCCTCAAAGAGTTCGCCGGCGACAATGCCGAGCTCTTCATCGTCGAGAAGGAGCAACAAGAGCAGGATGCCAAGGCGGCTGATATGGAGCGACGACAGAAAGTTGGCGGTCTGCTCAAGCCCTCAGAGCTGGACGATGAGGAGCTATGACTCGACGAAGAGTTACGGACTGAGTTTGCGCCCCAAGCCGCCGATGAAGCGGGACAGACTGATGCAGCTGGGGACGGTTGGGAGTTTTACGGTCTCTGAAGGGTTTCACTCAGATTTGCAACCTGTTGACCAATCCCCCAACCCCACGCACGTCGTAGCATCTCATCCATGCCCAATTTCTTTCCTGTTATGATACCATATTCCTTCCATAGAAGAGTGGCCCTCCGCCCGCCCAAGCCCGGCGGCGCAGCGCCCTAGTCTAAATCGGTTCCCCTTGGAAGTCTCAAGGGGGAAAAGTAAAAAGAAGAGAAAGACCAAGGAGCCCTGGTTGAGTTTCGTTGCTGTTGGTTGTTTTTGTCTGATTTGATGACGTTGCTGATCGAGGAAGCTATCACCATTCCATTTTTATGAATAAAATAAAAGAGAAATGACATGCAGATTCAGAGTAACGTGTCCGCGGGAGGGAAAAGAGGCTGGGCTTATGTAGATACCGTTATAGCTTACACTATGGATAATCGTACAGTAAAATGAGATGAGGGAAATGACCACAGTCAACGATGTGTATTTGTTTTTATTGTCTATCAAACAAGTGTCGAAAACCTTGTGATCTTGTGAAAGATCACTTCGTTGACGTATTTGTAAAGCATTAACTTGTTGTCTATTCACATATGCTCTTAGATTGTAACTCCCATAGTTCCAGAGCTCAGTCCGACGGGTTTGTCTTCCTTGCTGGAGCTAATCTATCTCAAGATACCGCGTTCATCAGCGTGATGGTCCTGTTACCTAAGGTATCCATTGCTCATGCTCGAACGTGGATTCTTGGTTCATGCCCAGGAGGTGGAAGGATGGTGTTGTATGTGACTTACAGGAGCAAAGCCTGCTGAACCCGATTAAGGGTCAGATGGAGGGGGCTTTGAGATTGGCGGTTCCTCCCATTAGCTTTATGTGGCTCAAGGCATGAAGCTCTGGATGATTGCCCTGATGAGTCCTGGCATATCTGATCTGAGTTGACGTCCTCGATTTGACAACGACGTCGATACGAAACTGGCGGGGTACATCAGCTGCCCGGCCACTCTCATCCTTGGTCATTTTCCAGTTCCCCAAGCGGCCAGCGCATGGCTCCTTGCCAATAACTTCCGAGATGGTCAGCGATGAGATGTATCAGAAATGCGCCCGAGTCACCAAAGAGCCAGAGGTGGCGGCATCGGTGTAGGAGTACGCCGTAGTAAGCCAAGACGAGCAAGGCTTCTGGGCGATGCTTTCTGACAGTTTCTATGTAGTCTTCAGCCAGGACAACTGGGAATGCCGAAGCAGCCTGTACGTTTGAATCCTGCGGCAGGTTACGATGGACGTTGAAAGCCCATTGCAAAGTGTGGGCTGCCTGACTACAGGCATTAACGGCGGCTGGGCTCAAATCGGAGTTTTGTATCAGGGCTACCAGCTGGACACACTCAGCACCCGCATTCCCCGACTCTGTCGCTTTTTCGATACCGAGAAAGAATGGTGCTAAGGGAGTCTCGAGAAGAGCTTGGTAGACCGATGTGGAAGTAGACCGAACGCCGCGATGAACACGAACCGAGTCACAGAATCTTTCAATAAAAACATGAAAGGTGGCGCGATATTGCGTGAGTGTATGGTAGAGCATATGTAAGCTTAATAGAGAGGAGAATAGAAAACGAGGGATAAAGCGTGTTTCGAGACTGGTTATTTCTTGGGTGTCCTTATTGAAGTATGTGAGAGCACGGGTCTGCAATTCCGTGGCAGTTCGGCTATAAGAGGCGGCACTTTCAGGTTGTATCATGGCAAGGTGGTCTGCTGAGATGGCGAGGAGTTGGTCTAAGGCGTAGGGAGCTCGTGATGCCCACTCGAGAGCAAGATCAACTATGATGTCCACGCTGGTAGGTTCAAAAAGCATACACTTGCGGAAGTGGTTGAAGAGCATGAGGTGTTTGCTGGTGAAGGCGGGCACGGGAAGAGCGTCTGGCAGTGAAGATGATAAAGGCGACTCCGAAAAATCTGCCAAAGCAAAAGACTCTGTAAAAGATGGCAGAGTAGTTGAGGGAGGTGCCCGATTATCGAAGTTTGGTGCAAACCCAGAGCGAGATCCGGAATATGGCGGAGGTGGTATTGATGAAGGACGGTGTAAGTGTCCCGCGCTCGATATACTGTCGACAGGACTCTGCAGGCGACTTTTACTCGAGTTTCTCATAGGTTCATTAAATGAAGCTACCGAGGGTTCTGGTTGAGACGGCAGCGGACTCGGAGTCGCGGCAGCAGCTGGGGTCGCCGGCGCCGTAGAAGCAGACGGCGGAAATGAGCATGTTCGTTCACTTACGACGCAATTGCTGCAGGTCGGACGGTTCTCGTCGCATTTTATGTGTCTTCTCTTACACTCCCAACAACCGTTGCGCGACTTCCGATGCGCTCGGCGGAGCTTGGCAGTAGCGGCGCCGGAGCCAGAGCCGGAACCGGAACCGGAGCCGGGGGTCTTGCCCTCGGCGGCGGAACGCGGGGGCATCAGAAGTGGAAGGGGCGGAAGGTGAGGAGGGTAGGCACGTGGGAGG